>OZ022261.1:29907322-30111424 GCA_963978905.1 Trichostrongylus colubriformis | reverse complement strand
AATGCTTGTAGGCCATGTCGTTTTGAACATTTGTGTACAGAGAGGTGACATCGAATGACTCAACAACGCAGCTAGGGTATATCCGAGCGCTGTGTAAGTGGTCAAGGAATAATCTCGTATTGGTCAGGTGCGCAGGAACCATGGTCAGCAGTTGGCTCACGATGATGTTGGAGATACCATGATATTCGGTCGGTGGTCCACCTACACAGCTAATAATTGGTCGTATTTGAAAGTGTCCGCCGACATGGAAGTCACATTTTCAGGGGAAAGCTTGTGAGTCTTAATCAGGCTGTAGAACACAGGACATCTGGGACAATTTACCTTAAGTCTAGTAACCAGCTTTCTTCAATGTCCCAGATGTCCGTGTTCTACAGCCTGATTAAGACTCACAAGCTTTCCCCTGAAAATGTGACTTCCATGTCGGCGGACACTTTCAAAATACGACCAATTATTAGCTGTGTAGGTGGACCAACCGACGAATGTCATGGTATCTCAACATCATCGTGAGCCAACTGCTGACCATGGTTCCTGCGCACCTACCAATACGAGATTATTCCTTGACCACTTACACAGAGCTCGGATCTACCCTAGCTGCGCTGTTGAGTCATTCGATGTCACCTCACTGTACACAAATGTTCAAAACGACATGGCCCTACAAGCATTGTCCGAAATGCCTGATAGGCACCATAGCAACATCAACACCTTTGGACTCGAGAGGAATCACATCATGACTCTGGTCAAGGAGTGTCTCAGCTGTAACATATTTAGATGTTCAGGTTTCTACTACTCGCAAATAAGAGGTTTGGCTATGGGTCAGCGGCTTGCACCAGTTCTTGCGATATGCTTTATGAGTAGAATCGAAGAGCCGGTGCTGGCTCGCATGTCACTGATGTACTGTAGATACATCGATGACTGTTTCATCATAACATCAACGCAGTCTGAGATGGATGAATGCTTCCGCATTCTTAACGAACAATCTCAGTACATCAAGTTCACTCGAGAGACACCAACGAATGCTTGGCTCCCTTACCTTAACACCCAGGTGAAAGTGTCCGACGACATGATCAGCGTCAAGTGGTACCGGAAGGGAAGCCCTAAGAACATCCTGATCCACGCGAAATCGGCCCACCCCACTGCTGTAAAAAGAGCTGTTGTAAAAAACATGTTCAAGACTGCTATAGCAGTGTGCACGGGTAATGGCGAAAGACGAGAATCAGTTGCGTTGGCTTCCCGTATAGCTGCTCAAAACGGCTATACTCAACCGTCGTTCCACGTTAGAACATTCCATGATCATAGGAGGCGAGGAACGCCCTTCCAAGGCCGCGTACCGTTATGTCTGCCCTTTATCTCTGACACATTCTCCTCAGCGATACGTCGATGTCTAGTTCGTGCTCAGCTGCAGAACGATGTCGTTCTTGTTAATATTCCGACAATATCAAACGTCAGCTAGTACGCAACAGACTCTACGATTGCGAATGTGTTTCAGAAACGTGCGTAATTTGCCCCTACGGTAAGACAGGAGACTGTACAAAATCTGGTGTGGTTTATGAGATTGAGTGTAGGGCGTGCAATGGCAAGTATATTGGGGAGACCGGCTGCGTTTTGATAACGCGTATAAATGAACACTTGGCCAGTAAGAGCAGGGGATCAATAACAACTCCACTTGGAAGGCACAGACGTGAACATCACAGCGGGAATGACTTTGACGTGAAGTGCAAGATTCTGTCACATGAGACCGAGATTTCATCTAGAAAGGCATTAGAAGCATTTTGGATATCCGTAATGAATCCAATAATGAACAACAGAAATGAGTGTCCTTCAATAACAAGTGAATTCCTACCGTTTGTACCGCTCTGTGGGTTAGAATGATGTCGCGACTGACAGCACCGTCATTTGTCATCACCGCTGTTTAGTAACTCCCAGTCGCACACAGTACTAACAAGAGTCGGTAGCGACGTCCTACCTCTCGGTGGATCACGGGTGAGTTCAATTTCTTTCTTTCGTCTATTCGACGTCTCCATGGATTGAGTGGGTGAGTCCGAAATGCTAGGGGTTCTTGGCGCTTGATCGGGTAGGTTAAAGGTCAGCAAACTTCGATCCATTTTCTAGGCCTCTGAAGACGACGAAAAGGTCGAAACGTCAAGCCATAAATAAACTGATCCACCTAACAACCTCGTTCGGCAAAGCATTACACGAATAATGTTAACATCATGCCGAGGTTTCAAGAAGAGAGAACCTGGAGAATACTTTTGCTATTAATATTTATTTATATTGATATAGCGAGATACATTTAGGGCACATTTCACAATTAGATGGGTGGTCTTGCCTACTTGGAACAGTAGATCCTTGGCTAACTAGTCAGGCTGCACATTTGCGCTGTCATGGGACACCCTCTCGAACCCATTCCGACGCCACACACCTGGGCTCCCTTATTGGTCAACTGAGAAGAATGGATGACGTTGGAGTTGGTTCGAGCAGGTGTAGCGCCATGATAGCACACCGTGGCGACGTGAACAGGTGTAGGCTGACTACATAGTTTTACAAGGATTTAACGCTCCAAGAGGGTAAGTCGATCCGTTTGATTATCGCGAAATGTGCCTTTATACACGAAAACTGAATAATTCGAAAAAGGATTTTCCAAACTGAGTGACAATAAAATATTTGTTTCAAGTCAACTCGTCGTATTAATGATTTCAATGGCTTCGTTGCTCGCGTTTGTATCCAGGCGGCACTCGTTAACTGCTATAAAGCACACCGCGTGTGCGACAAATCCCTGACTCCAAGATGTTCGTCGTAGAAGATGCGAAAACCTTCAAAAGAAGGACCTTGTTCCTACTACTTTTTCAATGCTTACACTTTCTTTCACAGGTTTTATCTGCTTTCACCGCGTGTGTATTGCTAAACGTTTATCAGCTGATAGGTTTCAAATTAGCGCGATGCTTAGTTAGTAGCGATTGCTGGAAAAAAGGAAGATTTTGAAAAAATTAGTAAATTCACCGTTTCCAATTTCCGTTTATAACGTCGTCAGTCATCTCTTACGTTATTGTACAGGCAGACATACAAGTCCCCGGCGGATGTACGACAAGACACCGGAACTAGGTCAGGTCACACGAGGAGGCACACTCGCGCCTCTTCGGGCGGCTACTTCACTACGGAAGCGAAAGGCGGTGATTCAGTTCGAGTCACACATACTCTGATTCTATAGTCAAGTCATGCTGGCGAGCTATAGCGCGTCTGTTTCTCGCATCTGCCGTCCAGCGGCGGCCCAGCACAATGAGTTTCACCAAATCGCCTTTGTTTTTGTGACAAATAATCAACTTTTTTTGCCAGTTTCCTTTTGAGAATTAAAAAAACACTTTCAGGAAATCAATCCACGGTGCAAGGCTTCCGTACCCGTCCAATGCTTCCTGCTCAAACTGAGGCATTTTATCGGTACGAGGGAAGCCTTACTACACCTGATTGCGACGAAGCCGTCATTTGGACCATTCTTGCAGAGCCTGTTAGTGTAACGCGATCACAGGTCAGTATGATTTCGAGCAGAGAGAAAGTTTCAAAGCGATAGCTTCTGTGCATCGTAAGAAAACTTGCAAAAACTTTGAATGGCTGCAATGTTGAGGAGGATGATCAGGTTCTCGGCGGTTCTGCGGACTCCTATTGCTTATTCATAAAAATATAGACAATCGAAGGTTCGAGAAAGGCAGCACAAGGTGTAATTTCGTCGATCGCTGAATTCGAAAGTATAGACGCTAGATAGTGCAGGTAAAAGAAACGACATGAGGTGGTCAAAACTTGATGGAACTCCTAAGCTCGCTGTACTTCCCTCTTGTTTTCTGTCCCTGCCTCCATAGCTGACATATCGATCAGGGCCACGTTAATGTGTCATGTGCGGCGGTCATGCAGAGCAGATGAAGTCCGACCAGCCAAGACCGAACAAAGCCTTCTGTAAAAAGGCATGAAGCGCGTCTCACACGCGATATAGTCCAAAAAGCATTTTGAACCCCTGGTCTTCTTCCGCAACTAAGATAGATATAAAATGCCATAGTTCATTGATGTGAGACTAAGTTGATGCTATAGGTGATAAAGCTACACTCTTCTTTAATCTAAAAAATCTGGCTGAATTCTCCGGAAGCTTTCAGTTCCATCGATGAATTTCCACTATTTTAATTACTCCATCTGACGAAATCTGTTTAGATGAAGCAACTACGCCAGATTCAGTTATCAGATGACTCCCACCCTTCGTTGAACTTCCGACCGGTTCAACCTTTGAATGGAAGGAGAATACTTTACAGGCCAAGTTCATTCGATAAGAGCGTGCTTTGTAATGGTGGTCAGCCGCTTGCTATAGCGATTAGTTTCTTGCTAGGAGTTCTATGTTGTCTGGTGATTATGTAGAATTTAAGCATTAATTCGTAGGAGCTTAGTGAATAGATATATTACAACCAGTTCGAATGGCTTCTGCAAGCGTTAGCTGTGGGCGGAGCGTCAACTTCACAGGGAGCGTCCCTGAGTGGTAGTAGCTGATAATTAGCCAATCGCGCGCGGATTCTTTACGTTTCCGCCTCTTTATCTGACTTCTTCGAAATGTACTTGGACTAACAAAAATGTATATAATTCTCTTAAAGGAATCGTCCACGGAAAATGAGTTTTTGTGTTACCCATGTATTTATGTTGTATTCGCCTAATGTTGGCCTCATGCAAAATTTCACGCGAAAAAATGTGAATCCGGCTGAGATACAGCACCACAAAGTGCGGTCCCAGTGGGCAAGGCCTCCGTGTAAAAGCCTCGTACCGCGTCCGCCGTGGTCGGAGACGCATTGTAGGAACAGAAGGTTACCTAAACAGTCCTACTCTCCGTTCCCAACGGCGGCGGGAGACGGGACGAGGCTTTTACACGGAGGCCCCGCCCACCTGCACCGCACTTTGTGGTGCTGTATCTCAGCCAGATTCACATTTTTTCGCGTGAAATTTTGCATGATGCCAACATCAGGCAAATACAACACAAACATATGGGTAACACAAAAGCTCACTTTCCGTGGACGATTCCTTTGAAGAAGAGACTGACCACCGTTGAACTACTGATTACCATTAATTCAACGTCAATTCGATTGCCAGTGGATTGGGGAGGGCGTGGTGGGACTGGTTGCCGGATATGCTCATTGTGCTGCATTCTGTTTGTCCAATACCATAACCAGCCTGAGCAGTACGAAAAAGAGTAGTTCGTACTGCTTACGTCTCTGACACCGTGACTGCACGATTATGAATCTGCACAAGTTAATTCGCCATGTATGTTATGAGTCTTGTCGCATTTTATGTTACATGTGTCTTTAAATTCCTTTTCCTTGTCTGATCTCTCTATGCAATGAAGCTTCCATACAGTTTCTTTGAAGCACTTCATTTCTGTTACTAAGGTAAAAGATAAATAAAAAGTGAATAAAAAGGTGAAAACCAAAGATTTTGGGACAGATAATTATTATTATATCAATCGCACTATACGAGATGTATGCTTCAGACTAGAAATAGCATGGCAAAAAGAAAAGAGATGACCAGAAAGTAGATGATGCCTATAATAACCAACCAGCGTATTTGAACTGTCAAACCATGACGACCACGATCGTACTCGGGAGGGGTATAACTAGCTGCTCAGCGAGCAGTAGATCAGCGTGAAATTTAGACGGACAAAAATGGCTGCAGATGCGACAGCTCTGCAGCAAAAGTTGGCTGAAAACGACGGTATGCATCTGGTGCAGCGATCGATAAGTAAGGTCGCGTTTATACTTTGCGGTGCCGGCGGCAGGGCGTGGCTGCGTGTCTCTGCGTCCCCACATGTGCCACGCTGTTTCGTTGCCCAAGTCGTCTCAGCACCTCTCCCGTGCCACTCTGTTTAGCTGCCTGTGAATGCTTCCACGCCCTGCCGGCGCAATGTATGAACGCGGCCTAAAGTGGGTCGGCGACGGCAAACTCTCCGAGTATGACTGGGACGTAGAATTCGATGACGAGAAGTGACACATGCGCAATATTCAGCATAAAGATAAAGAGTATTATCGAGCCTGCTAGCTTAAAGCGGAATTTGTTTTTTTTTTCAAACTGTAAACTGCCGAATATAAACTTTACATTTCGTGACCGTGACACTATAAGATTCACCTCTCAGAGAAAGCATATCTGTTAATGATGTAATTACCGCTGCTTCTGTCACAAAGGACCATCGCTCAGGGGAAGAGGGTTGCCCTTGGGTGAGAATTACGGAAACTGGGGGGTTAAATACAACACAACGCTGCTGAAATGGTTTTACTATTCATCTGATAAGGTTTTCAAAGGTAAGGAATAGAGATCGCTGGGAGCGCGAACGAAAATACGATAGGAGAGACATCGTTTCGCAGTTCAGCCGAAAGGGGCGCGGTCTGTAGTGCTCGAGAAGCCGTCTGGGTCTCAAAGGAATCGTCCACGGTGAATGAGTTACTCTGTTACCCATATATTTATGTTGTATTTGCCTAATGTAGGCCGCATACAAAGTTTCACGCGAAAAATGTAAACCTGGCCAAGATACACTACCACAAGGTCACGGCCGGGTGGGCGGGGCCTTCGAGCAGGTGCCCACCCCGTCGTCCGCCGCGGTCGGAGATGTATTGTAGGAACAGGAAATTACAGTCCCACTCTCCGTTCCCAGACAGGACGGGGCTTTTACTCTGAGGCCCGCCCACCCGGACGAGAATTCGAGGAGCCGGATCTTAGCCGAATTCTCGCGTGAAACATTGCATGTGGCCCTTATTAGGCAAATACAACATAAATATTTAGGTAACAAAGAAACCCAATTTTCCGTGGACGATTTCTCCAAAGTCGGAAATGTCACGCACGCGGCATTTTCAAAGTGAGCGCGGAGTGATCAGCAACGAACATCGCATGGCGCGATGCCGCATCGGCCCCGTTGCCACCGGACCCAGCGACGCGTAGCCAACACGAAGTGAGGACGCGCGACGTCACGTGAGCGATGAACAGCCTTGCCACATTGCTCTGTGGAGATTTCCCATTAACACAGCAGTTCTCCCCCACAGCATATGTATACTGCTGCCACATGGGTCCTCGTGGGATCCGGCGATTGAAATTCCTTTTAAAGACACCAGGAGGTGTAATTTTGGCTTACGGTAGAACAGACGTAATGTGGACGAGCTTGAGTGGCCGCCATTGCACAAACTCGCCAATTTGACGCCTTGGCATGGTGCCAAAAGAAGATGGTTCTAATATAGATTTGTTTTTCCTTTTAGTTTTCACTTTGTTCTTTCTTATATTGTTTCTAGATGTACTTACGGGTCAAATAAAGTCGGGGGGGAGGAGAGGCAAAATTTTTACCCACGTCAAAGCTTCTTTCCCTTCCTAGGGTTAGGCTAAAGCTGATGAGACCTATGCTTTAATAGATGCTTTTTAATGTGGGAGGAGGGGATATCAATTTTAGCCTAAGCCTAGTAAGGGAAAGGAGCATCGACGTCGACGCAAAGTTGCGTCTCCCCCCGACTTTATTTGACCCTTCTGAGATTTTCGGGTATAGAAATGCACAATTAAGAAGATCTATAAGTAAACAAGTAAAATATGTCACTAGAAAACAGTAAAGAGGAAATAATTCAAAAATAAGGTTACATCAGGCCGAACAAGCTTCAAAATGAACGAAGCGTGGCTCGGCCACGGAAGCTTGCAGTTCGCACGGAAGCGCGCCCCGGGGCCAAATACCGTCTCACGGCGCGTTTTTCAACGCTGGTTTCGTTACACATTGTATCTACCGAACCCATATGTTTGTTTTCAGACGCCATTGTTTTCGTAAACGTTATTCCGCCCTTGCCCCCCTCCCGGTGCCTTTAAAGACAGGCAGCTGTGCCATTCACGTAAGCGCTCTCAACACTCGTAAAGATATTCTGTCGAGGGCTTACCGTGTATATCTGCAAAGTGTCCACGGGGTAATCTAAGCTTCTCCAAGAAGAAAAACTGAAAGGTCTTCGAAGGCGTAAAGTTTGCACTCGGCGTTGTGTCCGGAAATGAAATTGCAATTTACAGTAAAGTCCATCACTTGACAGAGAGCCGATTGCTCAAAGACGCCAAATGAAGAAAAAGCAGTCCGCGAACACTAATCCAAGGAAGAATACATATTGGCATCGTCGCAAATATAATGTCATGGAATTATACACGTTGTGATCCAAATTGAAATTGAGAAAATTTCCAGGAACTGAAAACTTTCACGCGACGAAGTAACATCGTCACGGTTACGCGTGCACAACTTTGAGCTTCGAACGGATTCGACTGCAGTAGATTAATTGTTAAGCTAAAATTCTCAGTCCAAGGTGTGGATATGTGAGACAGAGTTCTAACCCCTCACAGGACAACTGTCACAAAAAAGGGCCCAGATTCAGCATGGTGGTCGATGATGTTGAAGGGTCCACATCTCACGCGAATTGAAAATACGTGCTTTGCATGTGGTACAGCTTTTCAATGGGATTCTCTGGATAAGGCTTTTCCGGCTGATCGATATCCAAATCGTCGCAATCGGAACAATTTTCTGAACAATCTATCTGAAGATCTGCTGAATTGGATCGAAAATAGGAGAACTTGACTCACCTTCGTCCGAACTCTTCTCGCCTTCGATACTTTTACCTTCAGAATCGAGGGCACTCGAGCCACGTTTACACTCTTCTTTGCGTTGCATTTTCTTCATCTGCATTGCTTCTTTGGACGTAAGGTAGTAATTTTAGGTTGAACATTCCCAAATAGGCCAAAAGATAGACATTTGCTGGATAGGAAAGCACTAGGAGCGCGTCGCCCCTCCCATTTGCACGTTGGAGGGTGTGGCGACAACGCTTTCACTAATGATCATCCAGCGAATGCGCGCCTTTCACCAAATTTGGGATATGCTTCTAAAAATAAAAAAAATAGAACGAGCTCAAACAAGGCTAACCTTTGCTCGCTGATTCTGAAACCACACTTGGACGACACGGACGCTCAGACCGGTCTCTTTAGCTAGCTGTTCTCGAATCTGTGCGAAGAAAAATTTATTGAAAAGGTTAATTAATTGAATTTTGTACCCTGACAGTGAAAAGGACAAATTAGATGTGGGCAACAGTAGTTTGAGGCGTCACTGCTTTCATAGACAGCATTTTGAAAAACGTATCAAAAAATCGCACACTACGTTGTCGGTCTTTTTACGTTTTCAGAAAATTTGTTCGCTCTTGTATCAAGTGAAAGATGACTAGAAAGTATTCGAGTATTTGGAAAAATTCCAGGTCTGGGAAGTTGGATATACGTTCCTTCCTTTCTAGAAAGAGTGCTCGAGTTTCCTCGTCACTGGCCTCTTGCAGGTGGAGGCGTGGCCAAATGCTCTTCCCCCGAAAGCTTTCCCACTTCAAAAGTAGGACACGGAAGTCGCTTGAGGATCCACATACACTGTGTGCCTTACAGTGTGCGTATTCTTAAAGACAAATGTTCGAGGTCAACCATGAGTACGCGCCCTGCATCAGGAGACCCTTTTCCGGTATCACGGCATGTTGTTGCGGAAAACCCCTACCTGAACTTGGAAGTAGCCCAATGATTTATTGCAGTCAGATTTGTTTGAGGTGTCGTAAACAACTCAAAATTAACAACAAGCAAGTAACCGCTACCTTTCTGCATGGTTTCGCACTTTTCTCGAAAGCTGCTTTAAACTGCTTTCGCTGAGTTGCGTTAAGAATGGTGCGTGGTCGTTTCGGTGTCTTCCTGCTTGATTCTGATGACTCGAAGTCGAACAGTACTGGAGCCCCAGTCACTGAACAATTATATATAATATATTCTACATTGACGTTCTGTACAGCAGGTATTCAAGCCTATCGTATTCGTTGAACCTAAGAGTAGGGTTAATATGAAGTGATTTCAATTTTACAAAGCCGTTAATCAAAGAGAATCCAGCTATGAATTAGTCATTTAGAATTAGAAAGATATTTAGTCACTCACAGATGATGACAACACAGGATTCGGCGATTAAAGGCAGCACTAGGGAAAAGTTCGACGAAAAGTAAAAGAAGTAGTGAATGTGGAAGTCGAGATGCTTAGTAACAGGACAGTGAAGAAAAAACGGATGGAATTGGCCAAAAACCCGAGAAGTAGGACCCCCTTCCCGCGGTTGATTCTCGACCCGGACCTTCCCGTCAAGAGGCGAGTAGTCCGGACTATTCTTCCACTGGCATTTTTCCAAAGGAACACAAGGGAATGATTGGAAATACGACTGCATCAATTTCTTGGAGTAAGCTTCAAGCTGAAACTGCGAAAGCGCGTCGCAACCCTTCGATCTTGCCGCATCTCCTTGGCCGCTCCCACCTCAGCCAGTCGGGAACTACGTCACCCGGAGGCGTGGTCGACTTATCAAGAGGCGGAACAGATGGGCGGTTGCGGTGTTTTGCGGCGTTTTTACAGCTCGGAGGGACGCTTTTTCACCGGGATTTCGCCACAGATAGCCTTCGCCCAGGACTACCATGTGAGTGACTTCTTGTAGGGATTTCTCTCCATCACACCGCATTACCCCTAATGCTGTCTTTATAGGACTCACAAGATGGAATCGTGATTGATAACTGCAAAACTAAAAAAGCCAGTCCATCGATGATGGGGGATGGTGGTGAGAACGGAGCATGTTTGTGCGACAGGACATCCGAATTGCGTACCGCGCGTGACAAGGACCTTTCGGGACGTCTGTGTTGACAATCTGCGCAGCGACGAGGCCGAACTTGGCGTCTTCGAGCGCGAAACCGCAGTCCGATCGGATCGGATTTAGGTGCGCATATGTAGCTTTCGTCGAGGCAAATACTTCCCTATTCTTTCATTCGTCATTATGAGATGAGATTTTGTGTAATTCTTATTCATTTAATTCTGATGTATGGCCACCTAAATCATTCATTGTTCTCTTTGTGAGGCTTCCTTCAGAATCGTGCTAAATTTCGCACGAACATGCAATGTCGCTTGATAATTTAAATTCCTACCTTTCTCAATGAAAAAATATTCTATTGATCAGCGCGATGTAAATGCGATGCCATCCACTTTTTTTCTTGTCAGTCACTCATATAATGCACAAGTTGTATGTATGCTTGTATTTATGATCAAGTCAAAGTGAAAAAAGCAGCTCCTTTCACTTTATCATCGAACTTTTCATAATTAAGTCTTATCAGGAAAACGATAAGAAATTTATTTGTAAGTGATTCTCTAGGGGTGATAAACGAATAGCATTATTATATTACAAAGGCACATCCTCCAACCACGAATGAGGGAGATAAAAGCCCTACCAGTTCGAGTGTCCTGACGCACATAAAAGGACATAAAGGATAAAGGATAGAGTTTTTGGCGTTAATCAATCCCTTCTGTGGGATGCACATTCTAGTTCCATTCAGAATCGTGATGGCTGGTGAATGTGATGTGGCCTATACAATGACTTGCGGTGGCCAGCCGATGTACAAGTCAGTGCTTTTATCCTCCCAGACGAGTCTGGTACCAATTTACCGACCCCGGAGGGATGGAAGGCTTGGTTGGCCTGGGCGGGCGTTGATGCGGGATTTGATCCCCGCACCATGAGAGTGGAGTGCGCGCCACCTGTCACTACATACACCTCCTCCGCCCATAAAAGGACATAATGGAAGTGAATTTACAATACAGCACGCTGCATATTGCAAATGCGCGCATTGTAGACGAAAAGATGAGTCCTGATTTCTGAATTGAGGGAACGTTAGTTGACATTCAATATCGGCCTACCCTTTTAAGCTTCCCATAGAAATGAGGTGCTGGGAAGGAGAACGCTATCATAGGGAGAATCGGATGGGATCGTTCGCCATCTGCATGCGTGTGACCACGATGGGCCTTTTCAGAACGCTACACCAAAAGGTGATCGGATCTAGAGGTCTGAGACGTAATAAACTCGAATCTTCCTTTATGAAGTTGCTAGAGTGCGTATCCTAAATAAGGATTGCGTACTACGGCCAGTGACACGATGCGTGTGAGCTAGGCGCTTCATTGTTGTTGGGTCCTGAAGCGGCACAAGACAATGCGGGGCACTGTATGTAGCTGCCGAGTACTTCAGGATCCACCTATAGCCTATCAGGCCATTTCGGAAGGCCTCATAGGCCATGGCCTACCGACATGGGTGAGTGGCGAGAGTGAGAGTGCGTGGCAAGAGTGAGAGGGTGTGGCAAAGTGAGAGAGTTCGATACACTCTCATCCGAGTCCGTAGGCCACGCCCTTGTCAGGCGCTCCGAAATGGACTGTAGATGTGCCCTCAGCTCGTGCGCATCGTGCCGTGGTGCGTTGAGAGGACATACATAAGTTGCTTCAGAAAATTGCTCCCACTTTATTTCACTTGATAACTAATTAATTAATTGAGTAATTCTACGGAGCTGATGTTTGTTGCTTTGCGTCTACCCAATGCCAAAGGAATTAAGCTTCACTGTGTTCAGGGTTGAGAGCATATACGATGTTTTGGATGCTCTGTCTGCAGCCTTTGTAAAAAAAAATAAGTTGTTGCCAAATGGAAATGTTGGAAATTTAAGTATATGCGCAATCTATGGGGTGAATGAGGACAAAAACTGACTTATAAGATCGGAAGAAACCCGAGAAATGGTGCTGCGCGGCGCTTCATAGAGTATCGATCGAGGTCATGAGGGTCTTTGATGTGCAGTGAGATGATACGCCCGCATATGGGAGGAACGTTCGTGCGATGTGGTATCAGCTGCATACTGTAAGACCTTGTTGAAGAGCTCAGGATACAACATCTCCCAAGAACCACGCCACACACATTTATTCTACCCCCTAACGCTCAACTGCTGCCAACATATCTCACTGCTCTATCGCTTCTGCTTCCCTTATGTAAAAGACATCATAGTAAAGTTACCAATCAATAGCTTCTTTAGTGTTATAGAAGCCGAAAACCGTTGAGTACATACTTGTATGAATATGATTCTGCAATAGCATGTGGTAATCTTTCCGACAGACGATCTCTCCTTCGACGATCAAGTATTCGTCCCCCTAAAGCATGAATAACCGTCTTCAATATTCTGCATTATGTGTGACGTATTATGTCAACTATCTTCAATTATTCATTAGTTTAAAAATAACAAAATCAGCTGTGGTGATGTTTCTGTAACACTTCCTGCTTATTCATACCTTCTTAAACTGTACGTGGCAATAGAAGCATGAAAAGCATTGTTGATGATACGTGGCATGTTGGCAGCGAAACACCAAATCACGGGACGCCAGCGCACCATGACATCTAGCACAGAATCGACCGAATAATCTAGAAAAAATTACAGCATTAATTGAATTTGGTCAGGTTACATTATCATTACTATTTTCAGCATTTGATTCCTGTTTTTTGCATTTCCCATGGGAAAAAAAGATTTATATTGTTGTATTGGAAAAAGGATTAAACATGACCTCTTACGCTTTATGGATTTTAGAAGCATTTATCCCTTTTGAGCTGCATGGGCAAGTTTAGTAGTGATGGATGGTTCACGAGAATAAATGTGCAAGTGTTCCGATTTATAAGGTCAGGTCAGGTTGCGCGGCGGATCGCAATCAGGTAAAGACAGGTAAATAACGCTGCCAAAGCTTCTCCCCTAAAAAGGCTCAGGCAAATCTGGGAGAGCCCAGACGGCAGGACACGCCACCATTCGGACAATTCGCGAAGGGCGGTAACCCAGTTCGGTGCCGACCTCTAGAAATCGGAACACTTGCAACACACCCGGCATTAGCCGCGCGATGATTCAGTTCGAGTGACATACACTTTTGGAGTGAATTCATCAAAAAGAACCTCACTGGCTTCACGGTGACAGCAAAGAGTGCTTGATATAGGGAGAAAAGATGTTATCAGATCAAAAGCGTGGCGAAAGAGGGAAGAGATGGTTCGTATTGGGTGAGGGAGGGGGGCTAGAGGCGCGGTATGTAACGGGATCGTGAAGCAATTACACGGTGGCTACGTATGGCGCCACTAGCATTACTGTGTAAACGCTTTCGGACCCAACTACAAACAACAGTGCGGATGTACATACACTGGGTTCTCGGGCGAGTACTACTTCATCATTATATTTCTTTGCATCGAAACTTTTAAGGTTCCATCGAGCCGACAATCAAGTATTATGAAACAAGCCGGGGGTTTTTAATGGAACCCTGTCAAGGGTAATTTCGGAGAGGCCTAGATGATCAGTGGTATGACAGTATAAAAGGAACGAAATAAAACGGTCAAAAACCCGAGAATTAGAAACCCAAAAGCCTTTCATCTGTCTCCCCCTCTGCATCATTAACGGTGTGGATAGATGCAGATTGGAGGGTATAAGTCAGCCACCCGCGTGCATTGCTCCGCCCTCGCAGCAACTCGGAATATCGATGTGTTGCCGTTCGGAGTGATGCACGGGAGATCGCGGTAAAAACCGCAAAACGCTTTTTCAATAGGGGTTTTCCCGTAGATCATCTCTTCCAGGCTGGAACCTTCCTTCACAAAAAACATATCCTTCAAGTTCTCACTTTCTCCATGCCAGTGGCGCTGCGTACGTGGAATACGTGGAATGCCGTTTAAAAACTTCAAAGGCAGTCATGTTTCAGACAAAGTTTCTCGACATATTATATTTACAGCCTAAGAACCAGCCACTGGAAGCTGCGATTAATGAATTTTATTTTGTAACACTTGAAGTGCTTATATTCAATATGTAAGGCTGGATCAGAGTAACATTCTATTTTTGCATCTTCCAAGATACAGGGTCACTGAACTTCTTGGTGATGTGCTTGGAATGAATGCTGACTAAAATCACGTGGCAATCTATTTTTCTAATTTTCAAAGTATGACAACCCTGTGATCAATGAACTTCACATTGAACAATTTGGAATGCTTGTTAGCAATACGAAGGGCTGAATCACAGTGTCAAGATGTTACTCCTGAACTTTACAGGACGTCACAACACTGCCCGTGGGGCCATTGGTTCAGAAGCGCCGCCTAAAAGCCTTTTGAACGCCCAAAACACCACCTATAACAAGCCTTTTCACGACACAAATCAAATTTGAATACAGCGATACTACTTATCTGAAGTGAATGATATTAGGGATCTGACTTGAAAGTTGAGAAAGGCATAGTCACTGGAGCTAAGAGCCTTTGACTGATACCAAAGAGGCGTCATTACATAAAGCTAGGTCCGACATGTGATTTATGAGCAGGTAATCCTCGGTCGTGTGATTCCCGACGGAGGGGATCGTATCATGCTTGCCTGCGTTATCTCTGCATTACCCCGTGCCTCTCTGCCTCCCTGCCTGTGAGCACAGCAACGCCCAGCCGGCGCAAGGTATGAACGCGGCGTAAGACGATTTCTGGTTTTTTTTCTCGATGGAGCGTGAAGAAACAAGACTTACTGCTCCATTGGGCCACACCTAGTCACAGAAGCCATAATTTAAGTTTGCTTTGGGTAAAAGCAACCAGTATAGTTGTTTTCGTAGGTAGGAATCATCTCCTAAAACAAAGCAAAAAAAAACGTGTTCCAACCTAACACTAGTAATCCACTGCGGACAGCATCAGCCACGTTGCCAACCCGGCGACATGCAGAAAAATCGCTTTTCTTCCTATTCTGCATTAAAGACAGTGTTCGCGATAATATGGGTGACAGGGAACGCCAAAAGAAGGCATGCGCTTTAAAATTACGGGGCTGAAAGGCCGATCTATGGCGAAATCCCCCGCAAAAGGCGCCCCCTTCAGCTGTGGCGGAGGCGGCCTCGTCAGGGCAAGCCGCCTTGGACAAGGGCAGCCCGCCACCTAGCGACGTGATTAGTGGGTGGTCAAGGTATAGTTGGTCAAGGAAATCGGCAGGACTGAAAGTATCGCATCGCGCTTTCTCACTTTTAGCTTGAAGCCACCGCATGAGAATAGATGCTGTCGCATTTCCGAACATCCCTTCATGATTACGTCTCGGTAGTGCCAGCGGAAAACCTATGCGGACTACCCGCGTCTTGACGGAAAGGTCGTCCGCGCCTAGAACCAACGGTGGGAAGAGGTCCTACTCCTCGAGTTTTTGGCCATTTCCATCCGTTTTTTCTCCACCGTCCTGTTACTAGACATCTCGGCTTTCATATTCACTACTTCCTTAACTTTTCATCCGGATTTTCGCGAAAGCTGCCTTTAATTATGTTTGAAAAGCGTCAGTATACGTTTTCAAACTCGTCAAACAAGGAAGGAAGTAGTGTGGGGAGAAGGGAGGGGAACGCGACTTCCCATTTTATAACCCAAGGATGGCATATTGCCTAGGGAAAGTGGAGCAGAACAGTAGCCCAAGCTTGGGAAGAGTAATGCTTCGGTGTAGCTGAAGCATCCTCTGTATGCAAAAAAAGTGAGAAGTGGTTCACTCTCCCAGAGCTCCTTGTTTTTCGTGCTTTTAGGTTTGTGTGGTGCATTGTGCGATATACTACCTTTACGTCATAAAACGTGAGCCACACTAACCCGAAAATATTCAAAAATCGCTTCACCATTATGCCAGAATATTTATGGAATATGGAAGTAAAATATGAAGAAAAAATGTGATTACATGCGCTAAACGCCGTTAACAATGGATTTCGCCACGATTTTTGACCCGCTCCATCGTGCCATTCAATGGCTCCGCGGAAAAACTCACCGGCTTGCGCATGCGGCGCGTACTCTGTGACGTCACAGCCACCGCGCGGCGCGACGGTTAACGATGGCCTGTGGTTACCCACTTCAATTAGGATAACCTTGCTGGTACTCTGCCGATACTGAAGGCACTCACATGATGGTGCGGCGAGCTTTGCTGCTTTGACAGGCATACGACAGCTGGGAGAACTGGCCGTTTTTGGTATGGCTAGCCTTTCCAGTCGTATGGATTCGCCTCAGCCCAGTGATGTAGAAGTTCCAGGAGACTGCGTGTGCTCCGTCCAATGTATAACCATGCGGGGAGACACAGAGTAGGAAAGTGCAAGCCATCTCATGACCATGGTAAAGGGACAGCAAAGTTACCCTTATTGAATCACGTGTTTGTAGCGTACGCTATCGCACACCGTCGCGTTGTGCGGTGGCTGTGACGTCACCCAACACGCAACGCATGAGCGCGCCGGTGAGTTTTTCCCTCCTCCCCCATTCAATCCCGGTAGCTGACAGGATTTTTCAAAATCTCATTTCTGGTATTCACTTTGACAACATCGCCCTTCTGCGCTACATCTGAAAAAAGAATCCACGTTGTGTCTCAGAGAATCTGAACTGGTGCCGATGGGCGTCTACCCTTATGTCAGGATTTCGCACCGCGGTTGTTGCAACTGAAGCGATGTGGACGAGCTAAGGGTGCACCGTTGTTGGGTCCCGAAGCGATTACAAGGCAAATGTGTGTGGCGCCTCTAGCATTATCATGTAATCGCTTCAAGTCCCAACTATAGCGGAGCGCATAGTCGCATGCCGCTCATCGTGGTGCCAAATCCTAACATAAGGGTACACACGCGGCTCCAGCCTGACATTAAGGTCTCCAGAAGTAATTGCCATATCTAAGATAAAGGCTATCGTTGGTAAGAAGATTGGGAGGAACAGCATGTGTCTACACCGCAACTGATAAAACAAGTAATCAAACATATGACAGAGAAATGGAGTGGGGATGAGAGACAGTGTTGAGTAAAAAATTTTTTTGAGAAAGACACCTCTCTCAAACTCTGTACACCCCCTCCTCTTCCATAATGGCTAATGTCGTTGGCATAATAATTCTGTTTTGTATGATGCTCGAGAGGCCTTCTGAGAAGCCACCACTCACCTACGAAAATTGCAAAACCCGGTAAGAAGATTCCTCGGCCCATGCTTGACCCTGACTGAGAAGGGATGGTGAAATGGGAAATGCTGCTAACTTTCACTTTGTGGAGTAAATCTCCAATTCATTGGAGAGGGTAATGAAAGCGAAGAGGGTACTCCTAGATTCTCCAGCAAATCACATCGTTCGAATAATCCACTCAAAATTACTTGGCCAATTCCATCGCTTTTTTTGAATCCACTCAGAAGTAGTAGTCCCAGGACCAGAATCCATATGGTGCTTATAATTGCTATTCAGGTGTACTTTATATGAAAAGATAGAGAGTGAAAAGCAGCAAGCTGCAGAATGAAAGAAAATTTCCTGCTGCTTCCATGTTAATCCAAGAACTATTCACCCTAACTACATTTTCTTATTTTTCACAACTGCTCAATGCCACCTTCTGACCACCCTTTTGAGAACGTCAACTACGGTAGCGATCAGAAGTGGCTGTCCAGCGACCTTGTCGAATATTGCGTAAATTAAAATTGCGAGTGACATTTGATGTTCAGCTGCCAGGTCGTCCAATGCACATGCGCGACGCGATCGATGACAGCACGAGCCGGCCATTCTCCGAGATGACCATTACCGTACCTAATGCTCACATTAGCCCTCCAATAAAGCGTGAATATTTGCTTATTCAAGACATGACCGTGATAGATAACCTACATTGCAAGGAAGTATTGAAAATGTTGAAAGGACAATACTCCCGATAATAGTTAGTCCCTCGTCAGGATACGCCACGTATCTCAGCTCTACATAGAATCGTAGTGATTTTTGACAACGAACCACGGGTTTCAGAGGAATGGAAGGCCCGGTAAGCCCGAGCGGACATTGGTGCTAGATATGTCCTCTCTAGGCCATGTAAGTGAGGTTAGTGGCATTTCTCACTACACCTCCTTCGGAGGGGATGGGATGACTGAAGTCCTTTACAAAAATCCCATTTGAATGTGCCATGCATTCTGTAAGCTGTGGATAAATGGAGAGACTTACATGGTTCACAGAGCCATTCAAAGCCTTATTTAAAGTTTTCGTTTTCACGAGCCTAGTTGATACCTGCGGTCCAATTGATCTTCTACTGCGTATATGCATCGTCATAATATAATACTAAGAAATTTAACCTGACTCATCTTGAACTGATCTGTTTAACGTGGAGAACCCATGAAGTTCATTCGTTGGAACAACACTTACTCATACTAGATTAATGTGTGAAAGCGACAATTATAATGTAATACAAATGGGGTTCATGTGGGTTGTGGAGGGGTGTGGGAAAAGACGCAACAGGTTGCGTTCATGCTTTGCGGTGCCCGCGACAAAGCGTGGCTGCGCCTCACTGCGCTTCCCCTGTGCAACGTTGTCTCGACGCCTGTATCGTCTCTGCACCTTCCCCGTACCACTCCGCGTCTCTGCCTGTGCCGGCGCAAAGTATGAACGCCGCCCATCGCAGCACTTGTGAATCTCGCACCAGTACACCACGCACACCTCACCACACGCAAAGGATTTGTAAGGACTTCACTTCTAAAGCATGCAACAGTATTTGGATTTCAAATGTCGGGAGAGGTGAATTTCGGACATCGCCGTCTCCCCCTGTCCTACTTCGGACCCGCATTTATGAAGGTATCAAGGGTATTAATAGTTGCATAAGGTGATTACCCTCAAACTCAGCTGCCAAGTTTTCACGAATCTGACTGAAAGATGAATCCATGTCTTATCTCAGTTGATCGGAAGGGTCAGTCATGGAGTCGAGGGAAGTTGCCCCTGACCAAATCTGCTCCAATGATACCACCTCATTAGTACATGACTGATTTTTTTGGTATCCTAAAGTTATGTTTCAAAAAATTCATCAGACAAACAATATTCATCAAGTGAAGAGGATGAGAATATAGCCCATCAGTAGGTGTTTGTGCATTTTTGCGTAATGTTATCAAACTGAGTCCAATATTCTGCCAGTTTCCCCGTCACCATTGCCTTTGCTGTTGTAATTTCTCCTCCTCTAATTTATCGCAACCGATAAGAGGCCTCCAGCAACCGCTACTACGTTGATAAATGCGAAGGTAGGTGTTAGCCATCTCCGAAAAGGTGGGGACCATCTGATTTACAGGTTCTGCACGCCTTTGCAACCAACCGTTGCATTGTGATGAAAATATCACCTTGACACTTGCTGAAGGGGCTATATGTTTATGGATGAGGGAATACCCTAATTATCGCGAATTGCGTTTTTAAATGAAATAAATATGTCGCGTGTACGAAAATCCTTTTCAAAATCCGATACATTCAAAGCGAATGAAACTTTTTATTCTGAACACAAATTGAGTCTGATATAACCTTTTCATATTTTAAATTTTTTTACTTCCAGATTTATGTCTGAAACAATATTCCAGCTTTGCTTAGCTGTCAATATCGACTATATGATTGAGCAATACGGGGATGCAATAGGCAATATTGAAGACCACCCACTGTGCACAACAATCGCCCAATGTGCAGTGAATCTCTGTCATTGTGATCAGGTAGGCATGATGTTTTTTTCAGAAAAATTCAGAATTACCACTAACTCGTAATTATAGGTGGTGATCTGTCTGTGTAAATGATCTGTGTTTTAAAATTTCCAACAAGTGCCGGGGCTTGTGACAACCGAGGTTGCATGAATTTTGTCCTTAAACAAGCGTATTCGCACAAATCTTAAGCCTGACAATTAGATGCTGATATTGCGATGGTGGGCCTCCTGAACAAACATTTAAAGCAAACACTAAACGGATTGATATACGGTAATGGGCCGAGCGCGCCTCTTTTTCGCGTAGTCTTGCTGAAGCAGCACTTGTTGAGCTTATTATTGCTTACAATGAAGCGATGACTTCATTTATCAAGGAAGAGTGGTAATGCTCAAAGCTGCCTGTGAAATCAAGCACCTTCTATGACCCGAGCTGAAAAGCAGCTTCAACTCACGGGTTCATTGGGACGGAATAATTAGCGCTCGAGCTGAAGTGAACGGGACATTTCAGAGGGGTCAGCTTAGGGTCGATCGAGGCGCCGAGGAAAATTTCTGGAGATTACGACCCCTCTCGCCCATTCCTACCGCTTCCACACTCGCAGGTGTCTGTACTTATGCTCAAACCGTCTTCCAAAAAAAGTAAATGATTCGTTAACCATAGGATTGCTACACCTTTTCTCCAGAGATCGGCTAGCCAACCCATAATCCTCTCGAAAGTGCGTGTTGTCGAGTGCTACATGCCAAAAAATTTTAAAATACGACCCTTTCCTTTTCAAGCCCAAAATACAACCTCTTCGTTTTGTGAATTCTCCGATCAAAAGCTACCAAATTCTACTTTGTAGAATACACATATTATTACCAGTTAATTGAGGGGAATACTTAGTGTTAAAGAAGAAGGTATTAGAGCCTGGCTCTGGATCAGCATTCCTTCCGGGATATTCCTGTTGTTTCATGCGCTTTTGAGACGTTCTAGGATTTTGAATGCGGCCTGAGTTCGACTAGAAGGTTAGCGTACTTTTTTTGGTGCTCTGCCAGAAAACCAAACTTTCGAAGCTTCTAGATGATCACCTCTACAAACCTTTTATTGCAAACAATGAAATTGAAATGGGAAGCATACGAGCCCTTTCCTTAACCGGGTAAAATACGTTCAGAGGATTAACTCATTTGAACTTGCCTACTCAAGTTCTTTTCTCTTTGTTGCCTATTATTTTAGTAGATTTATCCTTTTTTCCATGCTCACCAATACAGCAGACAGTATATGTAGATGGTATACATTTGACACGGGTGCTACGGTTATCCTCGATGAGGGAGATCAACATTATCCTTGTAATCGGGCGGCATATAATCCTGACAAGATGATGAGGCAGGTGATTCTATTACAGATTCGAAGAGTCGCGCATTTGCCTCTCTATATGTTAAGCCGACCAATGACACATTATTGCCGGATTATAGCCCGATAGCGAAACCCTTGACACCAGCCGTTGGGGCTTCCTGTGTAGGCAGAGAGGGAGAGATAGAGCGACCACAGCTCTACACATATAGCAGGCAGCTGGCTAAAACATCTTCACAGCGACACGATTACATCATCATGAATACTTGTACATGTAATAAACGTATCGAGATAGGCAATGACCTCCAACCGTAGCCCGCCGCCGCCGCAGCACATGGCCATTGCAGCCGGATATTTCCGGTTTCACACCCGTCATGACGGAAATCATCGCTTGGCTGGGAATTCTGCACAAGAAACAAATGCCTGGCATTATAGCAGTTTCTGAATATTTTCATTAACTTTTTACCCTACTTGAATTTGCCAAAGTTATCTTTGATTTTATTTAATGCCTCAAATGTTCCCCACCTGCATATTTACCGATAACGGTAATCGAAATCCCGTAATAGTTCATTGGTCTTCATAAAATTTTTAGGAAGAATGCATCATTTGCTTCAAAAACGGTGGGCCTCATAGGACATTTGACTATTTTTGCATTCATTCAAACATGATAATTCAATATTTATAATTGACATAATTGAGGTGGACACTTTTTTGTTGTGATTTGAGCAAAGCTATATAGGATATATCTGTGAGAGTTCCCCAGAAAACTGTCCTTGGCGTATAATTTAATAAATTCTACAGTACTCTTGTGACACCATTGGGCCAAGGCCGGGATTGGAGGCGTTTCTCGAAGTCAATAATAATTTCATATGATTTTAATTCAAATTGCTTTAAAGCCAGATCCAAAAGCCTATTTTCAAAAATGAACCGAATTTGTTTAAATTGAAGAAATCCAATCGAGTTGAATTTGTTCAAATTGAAAGGGAAGAATATGTCAGAGGGCAGGAAAGTTTTGAATTAGACCTTTTATTGTACTTATGCTCTTCAAATGAAGTGGGATGTACATGTATGAGATACAGATATCTTTGCAATCATTTGAACCCCTATGATTCGAATTTATGGCAGTCATATGATGACATAAAAAAATTTTTGCTGTTATTTGAGCAAAGCTGAATAGGTTGTATCTGTAGTAGTTCCCCCAAAACTGTCTTGGCGTAAAATTCAATAGGTTCTACAGTACTCTTGGAAAACCATTGTGCCAAGACCGTGACCGGAGACGTTTATCAAAATCAAGAATAACTTCATATGGTGTTATTTCAAATTACTTGAGGGAGCTTATCTTGTTTGAATTGAAGAAGTTATCAAAGGTGAGAACATGTCAGAGGACAGAAAGGTTTTGATTTTATCATAATTTTCCGAAATGCAGAACAACCTCATTTGATACGATTTCAGATTATCTTATAGCAGTTTCCAGAAGCCAATTCAAAAAAATGAGTTCAGTTTCTTCAAAGTTAAATAGGTTATGAAAGAGAAGAACATGCCAGAGGAAACTGGGTTTTACCGTGTATTATAAATAAAGGAACCTTGCCTCCATCTCTCATCCCAGCTTACTCGTAATAGATCAAAAACAGTCAGTTAGCTGTCCAGTAACCTCATTAACGTTCTCATCCCCATCAGTATTACGTAAGTACGTCAATGACCGTAATTTGACATCGACCTCAAGTCGCAAGCAGGAATGACTGATCGATGAGGGAAATTAAGGTGAAAGCTTGAAGAGAAGAGGTCAAAAGGTTTCTATGAGATTATAATCGAAACAATGTAATGAATAAGTTGAAATTATGCAAATATGGCGGCGTGTTTTGATACCTACGTCCAGTTTCGATCTTATCTTAGCTGTCCCAGGAGCACCACAGCTTCAATACTGCTGGTGCCGGCTGCCTGCTGCCTGCTGCCATCATCAGAATGTTCTAACAAGAGTACTCAATGAAGTGATGGATGAGAATCGACACTCTTTATATTTGAAGATGGCCACTAGCACGTCAAAGCAAGGACCGGTGGAACACGCAAGCACAACATTAGCGTGAACCCACGTTAACAAGGACTCTGAGCACATCGAACCCCGCACCGCATGATGTGAGTATGCAATTCGATTAAAATTTGACAAAGATTCACCTTGTAACCTCGGGAAAAAATGGAAATGGTAGAATAGGGAAGTCAATAATCGAAGTTGAATCGTACGTCATATTGCCGCCCCTTCACGGTAGCACACAAATGGGCAATGATGAAACCGCACTTTGTCCATGTCTCAGCACAATATTATAAAGTTTAAAAGGGGAGGAAACACACGAGAAATTGTTGATTTGCCAAGCAAAAGTACGTTCGAAAATCAGAAAATCATAATTTCCATTCAACAAATGGTAATGGCTGCCCAAATACCGTATCCTTCCACATGAAGAGGCTCAGACTGTCAGTCAGAGGGTGATAAGACAAGAACAGGAACGATCAAGAGATAAGGGCAGAATTCATTGAAATCCGAAAACCAAACTAAATAACATCATAGCTTCCAGATTTTCGTTTTCTATATAGATGGACGAGGCAGAAGGTCACTGCAGAACAATATTCATAGAAAAAAAGGAAAACCGACCGTTTGAGAATCACGACGCCCAGAAAAAATATTAAAAATATCGGTCTAAACGTACATTGAATGATCTTCTCGACAGTAGAGTCGCCCATCTTTTGAGAAGCAAGTGGGACTGTTTGAAAGATTCTGATTACATGCCACACATCGTAGGCAACATTCATGAAATGAGTCCGACATCACCTTAAAAATGAACATAAAATTCGAGAAACATCAAAAAATTCTGTTTGCACACGTATGGGTAACAGCCACAACGATAACTGGTTACAGTTTATAATTGGTAACGATTATGAAAACACTTCTGAGGCACTTTATCACAGTGCACTACTGGATTGAATTTACTCTTATGGCGTGGTGCAGAAGGAGCCGATGCGACTTTGCGAACGCGACAGTGCTGTGCGACGTCGCATCGCCTCCTTCGTGACCCACAGTTTTAGACAGCACTCCCTGCGCATCTCATGCTCATCATAACGAATTATTAGTGAATTTAGTAAGAAATAACCCTGAGTACGTATTGATCCTTGATTTCGTAACCGCATACAGCGCACAGAGACTCCTCAGTAGTCAGGGGACTGGCTGCAGAGCCTGAAATAAGCTCAGTTAGCTCCTTTTTTTGGTAACATTCAAAGAATTCTAGGCGAACTTATACTGGAACACAGGTGGGTCGATTCAGAAGATGATTCCGAAGAGGATGTTGTACATTTGATTTCTAGCAACATACAGTGAAATGTGCTGGGATAAATGTGAATGGACGATAGGATGAACAGAATATTTGAAGTGAATCAATTCATTAAATGTTGCACAGTGATTCTGATGGTGGTATGAATTTTATTTTGGCTTTCGAAGCGGCGAAGTGTTTCATGTTGAAAATAGCATGACAAACTGACAAGACATGGAAGAATACACTCCGAAAATATTTGAAACTGCCGTTCCGATGCCGTGGCAATCTACGTGCACCATACAATTCTAACTCAGTTCACAACACTATAGAATTTTATAAACTCTTTTTCAAAACCTTCCAAAGTATCAAAAATTTCGAAAATACTATTACTTTTTAATGCTATTACCGTGTTCTTCAGGATTTGATTAATTTTGAGGCCTCGTGCTGCTGTTGAACATTTAGAGGTTCGAAACAGCAAAAGGGTACTGGACTAATTTCGTCACAATTTTTATGCAGCTAAAGTGGCAAGAAAGCTGATGGCTCTTAGTGTTGAGGGTTAGAACACAGTAAAAAGAGAGTTTAATGTTGCAAAAATCGGTAAAAATGGAGTATAGGATCGCACGTGAAATGGATATCAATGCAAAGAGGCGGCAGCATTTGGCGTGATCATACAAATGAATAAACTCATATGACATGTTAACGGGATATTAATGGAAATTCTAATTACTTTCGAACGAATCGAACACACATATTGTACCAATCACAATAGAAAAGTTATTAGTTTTTTTCCATCAACCAGCTGCACGCTACTATATTGAAAAATTGGAGTAGCGTAATTTCAAAATAAAATGATTCCCGTAGAAGGTGCGAGATTCAGCGAGCACTAACCGTCGGGAAGAAATGCAGCACTGGTAGAGGTGAACTGTTGCCGTATTGTCGCTTCGCAATATGTTGGTGATTGTTCGTCAAGATCGACCAACTCAGCACTGAAATTGATTTTCGGAAATTCAAATTTTGAATTGAATATCAGGATTTTAGATGAAGCAATAGTCTGGCTTTCACAGAAGCTTCTCTAATACTGAATTTGGAGCAGTTTCTTGAACTTTCCTTAAGCTCACATAAATGAAGTTGGTAAAAAACTTGAGTCAAACATGTATTGAAGAATTTCAAATGAATTTTCACACTTACCTCTGCATAACGCCTATCATGTGTGTGCTAATGTGTAGCGGATTTGGGATGTACCAACGGCGATACCGTAGTGCGGACCGCCCACTTCTCACACGTGCACCATCGCTGGGCAAGGATTTATAAGAGAGCCGATGTGACGGCTCGTTTCACAAAGATGCTTAATTATTTACCGTACTAAAGACAGACGGATCGGCCTCTCTAGTGAAATCATCTCTAAATATCAAAGATCTAGTGGTAGCGATTCGATACCGACTAATACGGGTATAAGTAATAATATGATTATAGGCGATTGAGTGAGTTGTATTTCAACATATTCAAAATACCTGTGCAATAGACAAACACCGACTAGAAGCAATCAATGTGAATAACTAAGACATTTTTCCTCACTTTCCAGCTAAGGGGTGACATTCTCACTCATGCAAATCCTGTTTTGCAAGTGAACTATAAGTTACAGATAACTTTTACTAGAGACAAGACTAGTTATTTAAAATTGTGCAAGCTGCGTATATTTCGATGTCCTTTCAGTCCATGTGTGTAATATTTACTCGGAACAAATTATAAGTTATTCGAAGTATAAGTATAAGTTATTCGAAACAGTGATCAAATAGGTCGAATGGCCTGAAAACTATTTGGAATTCCATGCATTCCATGGGCTTCAAGAATGTTCAGTTTCGAGCAATCTACCATTTTTCACAGTGAAGTCAGCGCAATGTCGAAAGCACTGCTTCAATAAACTCCGACCAGATGAACCAAGCCATTCAAGCGGTGTTAGCTAGATGGTACCAGACTCAATAGGAAGAGCGCTGAATACACTGACTTGACGTTGACCATCAGCAGACCTACAAAAGCACTGGATTGATTAGAGACGTACTGAGATCATCCAAATTTCCTAATGAATTCGAAATTTGGGTGGTATGACACAGCCCAGTCAAATTCATTAGCAAGAACGGCACAGCTTAACCAAAGCTCACTGTTATCGGTTTGGTAGTGCCCATTACAATACTGCAAAAACGCCAGAGACGCTCGAAAAAGGATGATGCTCGTTGCGTTGGCCTTAAACGTCCCACCTGAACCATAGATCAACTGAAACGCAAAATGTTTTACCGGTAAACGTGTTTACTTGAAATGCCGCCTATCTGAGTGGCCCGTTGGCTTTTTTTGAATTTTACGCCAGAGAAGCTCTTGACGAATTTTCATGCGTTTTCAGAGTCTCGGCAAAATCATTGAGAAAGACTTTTGACAGCTAAATAGCTTTAGACTTTTCTTGACCCCTTCGGCCCTGAACTGTTCTCAGTAAAGATGTTTATTTTTTTCAATTGATTTCTGATGTTTTGATTCTGTTAAGTGGGGACTTTAGCCGCAGCGCGCGAAGCGAAGGTTGTTACAAGAGTGCTGAGCTATGGACAAAGGGTTCGGTCTTGGACGGGACTAGAACTTACACTCCATGCTTTCCGGGCATATGTGCTAAACCATTACACCACCGAAACCCTTTCACCTTAACTCAGCGTTTGAATGGTATATTTACCATAGCTCATCAGCACTCACACGTATAACGTATTAAGCCGGTTGGCCCATATCATCCGAACAGCGATATTGGTCAGCGGGCTCAACTTTAACCCGTAACTAAGCACTCTTGCAGCAACTTTCTTCCCATAGTTTTTCAATTTCAAAAACGCAAGAACAAGCATTTTCGAAACTGCAAAATTTGGAGTTCATTGACCGTAAATTGAGAAACCACAAAGTGTAATTACCACCATTAAGGAGGCCATGCTGAAGAGTATATATAAGTGGACTAGCAGAATAGCAACTATTAGGTCGGCAACTAAGTCATTGCGGATTTCACTCATAGATGGCTTTAGTTGAATATTCAGCTTTACTGGCGTAGGCCAAATGTTGAACACATATTGATATCTAATAGTAGGCAATCCTGCTATCAATCAGCCAAGAAAGTTTCTTTATCGGTTGCGTTATTTTCGTTTGGCGTGTGCTGAAAAATGGAGAGTTAAAACATTCAGTTTCGTCATATTTTGCTTTGATTATTTCCTGAAAGGGAAAAACGCATCACAAGCTCTCAAAAAGTTATGTGCTGTTTATAGTGCCGAAGCCTTAAAAGATCGGCAGTGCCAAAATTGGTTTGCCTGATTTCGTTCTGGTGATTTTTCTCTCAAAGATGAGAAACGCTCTGGTCGTCCAGTTGGAGTTGACAACGACCTAATCAAGGCAATACTTGATTCGGATCGTCACAGTACAACACGTGAGATTGCAGAGAAGCTACAGGTATCACATACATGTATTGAAAAGCATTTAAAACAACTTAGGTACGTGTCAAAACTGGATATATGGGTTCCTCACGAACTCAAGGAAACGCATTCAATGCAACGCATTAACACCTGCGATTTGCTAAAGAAACGTGATGAAAATGATCCATTTTTGGAACGAATGATCACTGGCGATGAAAAATGGATTGTTTACAATAATGTCCAGCGAAAAAAATCGTGGAGCCGCCCAGGTGAACCAGCTCAAACAACAGCAAAAGCTGTTCATCAAAAGAAGGTTTTGTTGTCCGTTTGGTGGGATTACAAAGGAATTGTCTACTTTGAACTCCTACCATCCAACCGAACGATCAATCCTAATGTCTACATTGCACGATTAATAAAACTAAGCAATGCAGCTCAAGAAAAGCGACCCGAATTATTTAACCGAAAAAGTGTTGTATTCCATCATGACAATGCAAGACCACACACGTCTTTGGCAACTCGGCAAAAATTTTTGGAGCTTGGTTGGGATATTTTGCCACATCCACCATATAGTCCTAACCTTGCACCATCGGATTACTTTTTGTTTCGATCATTGCAAAATTCTTTGAGTGGTAAAAATTTCAGTAGTGATGATTAGGTCAAATCGTACCTGACTCAGGTTTTTACTGATAAAAACCAGAAGTTTTATGAACGCGGAATTATGATGCTACCTGAAAGATGGATAAAGGTCATTGATAAAAAAAGGTCTTTGATTTTCTAACAAAAATCCGCAATTAATTAGTTGCCAACCTAATACATCTGGCCTAACCTAGTACCTTGTACCTTACCTTTATCTTGTTTTTGATAACAACATAAATATTTCAACTATTTGGAGAATAAATGACACTTGCCTAGCAGCAGGTTAGTGAGATCAATGCGATACACATGTTGCATTTATACACGATTGTTTGTAATACTAACAGGATCACGAGTAAAGTGTGGGGAGGGGTGGAGGAGAAGAAAAATACAAAAGGCAAAGGCCGTTTGAAACGACTTCTAGCAGTGTATCATGGAAAGATGCTGTGATAATGCAGACCCCTGAAATTCATGGTGGCAGTTGACACTGCCAGTGCCTGGAGGGTTATGAGATTTCATGCTTGCCTTCTCGTTCCTCACGGACTGCTCCTTCAACACTTACCTAGGCTACAAAAAATATAAGTTCATGAAGTAAATTCAGTTCAAAGTTCATCATTTATATATATGTAGAAAGTAAATTGTGATCAACATTCATGTAGCCCCCAGAATTCGGGTTCCAATCAAAATATGTATTAGAAGCAATGGAATGGGTTTCGAATAGCTGATCTGCACAACTTTTCAGCTCTCGATAGCATTTCAAGCATATTTCCCATTCTAGCAAAAAAGTTCAGTAACAACTGACTAACACTGGATCAATGGAAGAGTAACCTGGTTGTCTAAGGTGGGATTCGATCCCTCCGTAACATCATTGTAGAGCACACTTCTAACCCCTGCTTCACCTCATGCGAAATCATGGGTTTTAATAAATGTCACCTGTAACAGGGATTCCAGAAGCTTTAAATGGAAACGTAACTGGCTGGTCTATTCAGGATGATCTACTAAGTAATAACATGGCGGCTAGGGTCGTCTAGTGGGAACTCTGCGTTCTAGCTCAAATTTTATGGCTACTTACCGAAGGGTTAGCTTTCCCATTTAGGTACTTGGAAACATGTCTTCTCATATTCGGAAAGGCATCGCTATATGTGTAGTATTGGCAATGAATTGTGCTGTATTCCGCTGATTTCGCTGTAGACCACGTCAACCATGGACATACCCATGGCTGAGTGCCGAGACCAGCTATCTTCTATGAGATGTGATGGATGGGAAGTCACATTAGTCTGTAAATCGAGCCAACAGTCCGGACCTACTAAAATATATTCCATTTTAACGCTGAGCAGAGTTCTCTGTAAGCACTTTTGGTAATTCATCTGATCGGCATCGGTACCTGAGTCACATAGACAGAAGCGTTCATCCAATGTAGCACTAGCAATTTTTGTGAGGCTAAAATTATACTGCTTTCAAATTCCACAGGAAGAAACCAGAGTTGAAATTTTGCTTATCCAGTGTTTTCTAAGAAGATGGTTTCCAAAGTAGTTTTCCTCACTCACTCAGATGCAGATGATCTTTTCCGAAATCTATGCTTATTGCAAAATACAACTTCATTGTAGCTATAGGAGAGGTGACTGAGAAATGACGCGCCTTTTGTCCATCACCATGTGCAGGACAACACTTCTGCGCTCTGCCTTCCTTATTTATGTGGGGCGGGACGAAGGGAAGCGTGGGGTCGAGCAAGGTGGGGGCTGGCAAATGAAGTGTAATGTTCGATTCTTGATTGGAAAATTTTTGAAGAAGCCCAAGTTTTGACAACGGCCTCCGCGGACGGAATAAAAGGGAAGGCATCACAAGAGGTTATGTGTGTACTCAGGAAGACGAAAGTAGTCGCACCAAATATGAGCGAGGAGAGCATGGAGACGTTTACGGTGAGATGGGTGCTCTAAGTGGCGCAACAGCATAACCTAAGCTGAGTGGTTGCCATAGCTCCTTCAAGAAGGGAGCATGCCACTTGACCGCCACACATCTCAGATCCATCTGACTTCGATCGAAATGACAGACATGGGTGCGCCGAAAAACGCTCCATCCAAAGATCTTAGCAGGCTGACAGGGTGTACCGCCGATTATTGAACTACTTACCTCTAATTCTACAATCGCCGATAGAGATTTTTCTTGGTTTCCTCAAAAGATTTCGATATGAATCCAGTATTCATGTGAATTTTCCCTTTTCAAAAGTGATCATATAAATCCTATTTCTCAAAAAGATGACATCAAGCCCCATTAATGTCCATATATGTAGACAGTCAAATGTTTTCAAATCCACATTAGAGTGGAGAGCAAACTTTGCTGGCTGCATTCGCTTCATATGAAATATTTAAAGTAATTTCAGTGCTCCATAAGACGATTCAGTGGATTGGTGTTTGTCGAATACCTATTAGCACGGTAAATAATCGATGCGGTTTTTTTCAACAATTTTACTTAGCAAAAATATTAATAAAATAACAAAAGCGTGTCTGAATGATAATTATGGAGCGTTGTCACCGTCGTAATCAAGGGATCTTACTATTCAATAGTCGCCAAAAACTCAATTTCACTGCAGAAAAACGCAAAAAAAAACTTCCATTAATTATGCATCAACCTAATACCATCTCTTTACAATTACTGGTAACTTGTGTCGAAAAGCACAAGAATATTCATTTCAATGTTACATGTCGCCACTGCTAGCCATTGTATAGGCGATATACTTTTTCAACAACGATGCTGTTCTCAATAAAAGTCGTGTGCGTCTGTGCATCTGTGAAAAGTTGCACTTCATTTGTGACATCGCTCAACGTACCTTCCCATTACTATAATGCCCTAACATTACTCAACGCTGTCATATCCTGGGTGTTTTGAAAATGTAAGAAATTTTATCCGAAAAGGGGGTATCTTCGTAAAAGATTTTTATCAAAATATACTTGATGAGCCGTGTATATTCACATTTATCTTTGCAAGAGAACCTTTACTTTTGAGGTATGACTATACGAAGGACAGCCTCCAACCAATCAAGAAATCATTTAAAATTTTAAATCTCTTTGAAATAATCCTTTGTTGTAAATTCAAAAATTTCATTGAGCTTCTGAGTCATTCGTGATTTGAAAAAAAAAGATGGAAGAGCTTTAAAGGTGAAAGGTGAGCATGCTACGGGGGAAACCGGGTTTCTCACACGCGAACTAACGACCTTTGTCTCACCGGCATGCTGTGTGTGACTCATGGAGCTTCTCTTTTGACGAGCACCGGCGTCCAGTCACCATCGAAAGGTGTACTGGTAGTGAGATGAATTGTCATGCGTGCTTTCGCATTCCAGGTCATGAATCGGTCAGAATGGCTTCTAAGCCACTCCGATATGAGCGGGGTATGGCATATAGAAAACGTCCCACAACTGTTTAAGGTATACTATAAAACGAATAAAATCGTTACTGATGTAGTTTTACTTGCGTTGAATATACAAGATATGATGGAATGCTGGCATCACTGAGTTTCATTCTCATTCGATGTTGTTTGATTAAGTGCTCTTGCTCTTATTCAGGTTATTTCCGAAAATCACCTATCAGCAGCAAGTGAGACTGATCGTTACTCATCCTTACTGCTGGATGGCTATCCTTATACTTATGAAGGCTCAAGTGCTGTGTTTATAATTAGAGTTCGAACCAGGGTCAAGCGTCCAGATAAGGAAAATTTTTAAAAAATACGCCCCCCCCCCAAAAGGAGGCCCCAATACGACCCCCCTCTCTCTGCACAAAAACCATGAATTAAGCATTTGTCAATTTTTTAAATGCTCACCACCAATATACAACTGAATGGACACAAAAACCCGAAAAATATGTGATACAGGTGGAATTCCCAGTACTATACACTCAATATATACTCTATGAATCCTAGATTCCAGATCGCATCACGCTTCTACCTCATAATCGAACAATTTCAAACAATGATTCAGAATACTCCACACATCTAGAGAAGTTAAGGATCTCATGTCAGGCGACGGCTGCGACGCGGCGATCACGATGGAGCGCGGTATCTTCCCCATACTAAATTCCGGCATTTTGGAAATAGTTCAAACTTTACCTAGAGCCCATCTTTCGAGCACCTGTAAACTGTTTTCCTAATAACTCCCTCAGACCTATCCATTGCCCGTTTGCTTTCCTCAATAGTTGCTAAGTTCTTGATATGGGTTTCCAGATGAGGATTTGATGAGGAAAAATTTGAAGTGTTTCACGGAAATGGCCATAACTTCCTTCAAACTTAACCATATGAGTTCGTTTTGGTGAAGCAGAGTCTGCTAGGTTGTCGCTTTCGAATGACTACCTGAACCTTGTCATATCTCTGAAACGAAGGAAGAAACCTTCAGAAAAGCCAGTTGAGGAAAGCTTTTTTTCGCCGAATTTGCGGGATATTCCCAAGATTCCTCAGAAAAATTGATTCATTGTCACTGAAATTTCTCTGGTATGCATCCTTCGCTCTGGAAGGCCTAGTGGGAGGGCAAAAAGCGTCGGTCAGCTTTTCTGTGGGATGCGCCATGCATGGGGATTTCATCCACATTTTCAATGAATACAAACGTTTTTGCGGTTTGTATAGTGGCTGTAACACGAGATTACGCACTTGCAATCGTAGTAATATATGAAGAAAGTCCATATCAGCTAATTTTCCTTCATCCCAATGTTTTTGCAGTGTCCATCCACGGTAGTACCTGTTGATAGATATCGCTTTCCACGGTTAATCGGTGAATTTCGTGAATTTCGGAGGTGTCTCTGTACGTGGTTTCGGTGTCAGCAGACCAACGAAAGGTCTATTGGCGTTGACCGGTTTCGTTGCGGGTCGCGCCATGCATGAGGTTTCCATGATGATTAAGTTAAACTAGTTTCAGGTACCAACCTACAGTCAGTTTCATCATTTCTTGCCTTACACTACCCTCTGCGTGAGAACTTCTGTTGATCACTAGTACCTCAACGATTACGACCCCCCTCCTAGCGGACCAAATACGACCCCCCCCCGTTGAGGGTTCCTCAACGGAGGCTTGACCCTGGTTCGAACGTCAGAGTGTTGTTACAAGTAGGTCGAGTTATACCCTTAGTTGTACTACTTACTTATAAACTGATTATTCGAAGTGCTCAGCTTTATTGTTCGCTTATAAAGTAATGATTCGTCATGAGACTGACCAACATTCGCATCCCAACTGGAATTACGGTCAGGCACAGTGTTGAGGCACCGTTCATACTTTGCTCCGGCAGGGTGTGACTGCATTCACAGAGAGCGAGGCAGAGTGGCATGAGGGAGGTGCAGAGACGACACAGCAACGATACAGGGTGGCACAGGTGGAGACGCAGAGATACCCAGCCACGCCCTGTCGTCGGCACCAAAGTATGAACGCGTTGTAAGGGACAACCAGAGCAAAGTTTCCTTGCAATTGCTCTCTGCTCCTCTGTCATTTGTTCGTTTGTGCCATTCAATGCTTCAAAAGCCCCACTTTCAATTTCCTTACTAAGGTCGTTGATTGCTTTAACGCAGTGAGTTATTTTTGCAAAGATCCTAAATTTGGATAGTCATAAGAATCAGCACTAACGGAACCAAGTTGAGCAAATGTTCTGGAAAGTGATTGAGATGATTTCTTACTTTCAGCCACATTTAATCGACACTTTCGCATGCCACTTTCACTGATTCTTCTTGCAGAAGTATAAGGTGTCGGAGCAAAGAGGTGAGAAGAAACTGCCGCTGTTGCTAGGAAAAGAGTTCAACATACCACTTGACTTACATATGCACTGAAATCCGAATGCGATATGAACGACTGCTAAGATGACGGCCTTTAAGTAGGACATCTCTGCAACTTTACTCCAAATTGACCCGGCGGACTCAGTCGTACTTCTGATTCCTCCCTTGGACGGTGATGTAGCTGCCTCAGTGCGCTGCATTGACAAGCTATGGTAAATTTAAGGTTGTTGCATGAATTCCGAGCCACCTTGGCCAATTTTCGTTCTGTTTTCTTGTTATTTCATCCTTACATTCATTCTACGTAATATGCAGCAGATGTATTGTCACAGTGTGTTGTCAAAGCATCGGGGCTACTCAATTTCTTTCTTTTGGTAATCCACAGACCTGTTTTGATTCAGTGGTAGTTTGTCGTACAACTCTTTAGTTTAATTCCTTTATTTTACAACATGAGTATACAAAAGCTAATTATTTTACAATAATAGCTACCTACAATATGCATTACTTGTTAACATTGTTTGTTATCGTGTGGATGTGTAAGTTGTGGACAGGTGGCAGGTCCACCGGCGTGTTCGTGTCTTGTCTTGTGCGGCAGGGCCGCTTGTAGGGCAAAGAGCCTGAACAGAGCGAGAGAGAGAGGAGAAGTCAGTAATCGGCAAGAGGGACTGAATTGACTAAACTAAAGTGAACAGAACTGAACAGGACTGAACTGCCCTGCTCCTCCCCGAAACGCGGTATTTGTACCCCCAATTGTGGGCGGTACAAACTTCGTCTGAGATGGCCATAAAAGTGTCTGCTTGACCATTGAACGTTTATTACGTGTATGCTGGCGTTGTGAGATGCAGGTACCCAAGAGGCACCTAGCCGCTTACTCGTGATCATGACTGCAGAGTCATGACAAGACCTTGGTTGAGAAGTAAAATGTGGTTTTCGCGATCACCTCGTCCCTTCATCTTTACAAAGTGACCTAAAGAGTGGAATGGGTGGTGATCTGAATGGATACACAAACAAGCTGTCTACCGTGAAGTTCCGCCGGGACACTAGCCTTTCTGTGCAGAGCTCCACTCCTTTTCTCAACGTTCGAGGTCAAACCTTTTCCACTGACTTGCACTTTGGCTATCGGAATCCTTGACTTGTTTTATCAGAGTCTGCATCGTGCGAATTGGTTGACATACAGTCCCCTCCCTTCGTCGCCGGTTGCTATATTCGATAGCTGCGATAAGGCGGTGTCAACTCCCATGTTGCGCTGTTGCAAGCTCAGCACATGTGGGAAACAAACTCCACACCTTGAGATCTTAGTGAGCTCATGAGCATGGCTCAATGATGTCATCTTGTAGCACCGTGAATGGAGGGGAATTTTTCATATGTCGGTCGGAAACCTACTATCCTCTAACATCGAAAGTTATTGGCCTGTAAACCGTCCATAACCTCCTTGAAAGAGAAATCACTCCCGAATGAATAATGCTAGTACTGCACTATCAAATGAGAGACCTTGAGTCGCGTTCATGTTTTGCTCTGTTGACGGCAGCACCTGACTGCATGTCCCTGCCTTTCCGCCTGTGCCACCCTGTCTCGTTGCCTGCGTCGTCTCGCACCTCCCAAATGCCACTCTGCCTCACTCTCTGTGAACGCAGCCACGCCCTGCTGACGCAAAGTATGAACGCGGCCTTACTTTTACCTATCATGAGGTTGATCCTGGTGGACGTGGCCCTTGGAAGGCCCAGGCGGTGCCTGAGGAAAACCAGGCCTCGGTGAGCCAATCGCAAAATTTGTATCAAACAAAGTGGCTAGCTGTCGAAGAGGTGAAAGCGAAAGCCACAGTACCATACAGGTATTGGAACTTTGCGACTTACAGCGATAACTGTGGATTGGTCCGGAACCTATGGACCAACCTAAAAGTAACTACTCCAAGACGATTTCTTCGGACTGTGAATTTTAAGAATCATAAATAATCTACAGTAATAATCTTAAACCACTTCTTGAATCAGGGAATCCTTTCGCACATTTCTATGTGAGGGCAGCCTAAGTGCCCTACATAGAAATGTGATTCCGACATACCCCGCTATCACAATCCTTCTTCGTCGTGGGGTCTCGCATTCTATCATCATGCTATTAACCACTGACCATCGAAGTATCAACAACAAATGGGTGAAAGATAAAATATTCTTTGATGAGAAATCAATTCACAAGGTGCGTCACGCATTCCCTTTTCATCATGGTAGCGGCATTCGAGGTGACTTGATCCATGCAATGACTTCCTCAATTCACTCGGTAGAAGTAGACTTTTTCTTACTCTAGGGATTGAGCTCATCATAAATAGCCGATCCCGAAATGGGAGTTTTTTAGGCCCGAGTGGGCGTTGACTCGGCATTCAATTCTCGGAGCATGCGACTAGGAGTGTACTATATTCCACTACTCCACCTCATCTTATTATATGCAGTTTACGCTTGGATCGAAAAATAATTCTCGTCAAAAAATGTAGTTCTTCACGCGAATTCCGTTGAAGTCCACCTTCAAAGTTCTAGGTGAAAACAGGTAAACATGTTTTTCCAACGAAGTACCTGAGAAGTTTCATTGGCAAGCAACGTTCGCTCCCATTGTAAGCGGACCTCCCAGAACCGAGCCAATCGCTTCCATTGAAAATACTCATCCAATACTCAGCGAGTATTTATTCCAGAAGTAGCGTGAGAATCAGGTTGTGGCTGAAAGATGCCAATAGCCACTTTGGCGCCCATTTTGCGAATTTATTTATCGTCTCGCCTGAATGCCTTTTTTCCTATGGCGTATTCTGAATTCAAAAAAAAAACAACACACACGTAGTTAATTATGCGGAGAACAGTCCGAACCATCACAGCAGAGTCTTACTGTGAAGAAATCAAAGAAACCAAAATTTGCGTCAGCCAGCTTTTGTCAACAGAAAGGGTTCGATTCTTTTGCATAACAACGCCCGCCCACACGTTTCACAAATCACTCTCTATAATTTTGATATTCTTAATTTTGATAGCTGCTGATAATCGCCGCAGCCGGCGATGCGAAAGTTACTACAAGGATGCTGAACTATGGGCAAAGGCTTCGGTTTCGGACGGGAGTAGAACTCACACTCCATGCTTTCCCAGCATATGTGCTAATCCATTACCCTACCGACACCCCTTTCACCTTACCTCAGCTCCTGAATGGTATATTTACCATAGCTTATCAGCACTCACACGTATAACGTGCTGAAAATATTATTAAAATATTATGAAATCAAAATTAAAAATATCGAAATCCAGTGTTTACTCAAGCTTTCAGCTTCACGGTTCGATGCCGATACCGGCCAACCGGCTCAACACATCATACATAAGGGTGCTGATAAGCTATGGTAAGCTATGGTAAATATACCATTCATGAAGATGAGTTAAGGTGAAAGGAGTGTCGGTGGTGTAATAGATTAGCACATATGCCCAGAAAGCATGAAGTGCGGGTTCGAGTCCCATCCGACACTGAAGCTTTTGCCCATAACTCAGCATTCTTGTAGTCACTCTCTATAAATTGAACGAATCGGGGTAGAAGTTCTACCTCACCCGCCATATTCTCCAGACCTTTCATCAACCGACTATCACCTTTTCAAGCATTTTCAAATTTCTCTTGCTGAGAAACACTTCATCAATCAGAACCAGGCAAAAAAGCCTTCGTGAATTCCGTAAAATCTGGGTGAGGTTACTTACGCCAATGAATCTGTTCAGCGGCGTCGCACTCGCGGCGCCACCAGTACGACTTGAGAATCGATTGCACTTGGGAGCCCGGCAGAGCGTGGCTGCGTCACCGCAGCGCTTCCACCCATGCCACACTGCCTCCTCCACCCATGCCACCCTGCTTCCTCCACCCATGCCACACTGCCTCGCTTTGAGGCTGCCATGCCCTGCCACTGGCGCTCGCACACGCAGCGCCGCTCGCCGCGGGCGGCCACGCAGTTTTTTGGCGTAAGTGACCTCACCCGTGGAATCTCGACCACTTAATTTTTTTCTTTAATGAGATTTACCGACTGCTGTCACATTGGCAAAAGTGTGCTGATTCGAACGGTGCTTATCTCGTTTGATCCGATGAGTATTAAGAATGTTATGATCGTTTGAAGTGAAACATTCAAAACGCTGAGAATTTTCCGGAAAACCTAATAACTGTGACATTCCTTCTCCGAATCATGAACATTTCACACCGCACTTAACTCACAGTCACTCACTTTTCTCACACAAAGCAAAAAATGAGCTCTCTCATGAGTGTATTTAGTGTAGCTTACGCCATGCTGATACTCTATGCTTTTCACCATTTTGATTTTTACAAGACTCCAACATGTATCCGCATCTGTGTGAAACTTGATTTACAATTTTTCTTAAGTTTATTGCCTCTGCCATGATTTCTGTGGTCAATTTTCGATAACATCATTGCATGCTTCCAGAGGCGGATATTCAATGCAAAATAATCTTTGAGAATGAGCATATCGGTTCTGAAAACATTGGACCAGCATAAGTTCCAGTTTCAGCTGAATTTCCCTCTAATCAATGTTTTTATTGCTTCTCCAGTTCTTCAATTCATGTACCAACAAGCTTGTGTGGCCATATGTGTAGGCATCGCAGTGAAAGCAACCAGTAGTTCAATCTTTGTCAATTCAAATCGTTCCTGATGTCGTTACAAAGCTAACAGGCAAAGAAGTGGAGGTCAATCTTCACTGTAAGTATACTTTCGCTACCTTCCTCTGTGCATTTGATGCCTATTGACTGTTGCTACTGAAAGTCAAGAAGAATTTCATATTCAAGGTTATTCCTCAAATATTGATAACATCTTCAGTGAATCATTCAAGCAAGTGCTATTAAAATTATTGTAGTGACATGCTCAGCAGTGAAACTGAAGTTCAAAGTCCGAGTTCGAAGCGTGTGACATCGAAACCTACATCTGGGTCTAATATACTGATTGATGCCATCTGAACAATGGCTTATTCATTTGGCTCTTGCCGCGAACTTCTTTCGTTTCGTGCTCTTTTCGCGTCTTCTTCGAATAACAACTTTAACCGCAGTTCTCTGACCTACGGCACTATTTGGTTCGGGGAAAATGTTCGTCCATTTTTGCACTACTCCCATATACTGGAGAATCTTCTTTTAATGACACTTTTTGCAAATAGCGCTGTATATAATAACTATCTTAACAATCCTTATCTTTATACATACTTTATCTTTGAATAAGACTCGCTAGTAATACTTCCTCGTAAATCGAGATTTATTTATATATTTAATTATTTATTTGTTTATTTATAATATTTATTTATTGCTGGTCCTCTCAAAAGAAAAACACAGCCAAACTCAAGACAGTGTTGTCGATTGACTTGTTTTTGAATCATTTCGGTATAATAAATCGATAAAAACAAATGGACATTCGCTGGTATATCCATCTGCCCCACACTTACAGTAGATGTGAAAACCAGTGATTGGAAAGGCATGTGAAGCAGGGGGTGGGAATCGAGAAACGCCAGCTATAGCTTAGGTTTATTTATTTATTTATTCGATATTGTGGTATACACAGGAAAAAGCCATAACCCGGGAAAAATCTCAAACCATAAAGGCCTTGAGTGGCAAACTGAAACACGAGGCCAAGAAATGGCAGATAAGGTCTTCTTGAAATTTGTGACTGGGACATGTGGTGTTGCGATAAGGTTGTTTCTCGCGTTGGTAGATGAAAGAGTCCTCGATATCTCAGTCCCCGGTTCAGAATGCAGAGAAACGACAGTACTGAGGCTTGCACAGCAACTTAAAGGAACCGGAAGGGGTCCGACACAAGAGGAAGATGCAGAGAAATGAGCATTTCGTAAAGAACACTCAAGGTTAGAAGCGATAATAGGCGAAAAAACCCGGACTCAAAAGCGCGACGCTGCGGTGTGTATTCGCATCCTATTCGCATCAGCGCATCCATTCCGAGTTGTCCGCTGTAGGAGACGGGCCGTAGGCCAACGTTAGTTGTAGCACCTGACTCCCAGCGCAGTGGAGTGGCCATTCCTAACTACATTAGCGCGAAATCCCGGTGAAAAAGCCCCCCTCCGAGCTGTAGAAACGCCGCAAAAAGCCGCAACCGCGCAACTGTCCCGCCTCTTGATAAAACGATCCCGCCTCCTGATGACGTAGTTCCCGATTGACTGGGGTGGGAGCGGCCAAGGAGATGCGGCAAGATCGCAGGTTTTGCGGCGAGCTTTCGCAGTTTTAGCTTGAAACTCACTCAAAAAAATAAATGTTGTCGTATTTCCGAACATTCTCTTGTATTTACTTGGCAACATGCCAATGGAAAACTAGATCAGACTACTCCCCTCTTGACGGACAGGTCGTCCGCGTCAAGAATCAACAGTGGAGGGGGGTCCTATATCTCGGGTTTTTGGCCAATTCCATCCGTTGTTTCTTCACTTCCTGTCACTAGGCATCTCGACTTTCACATTCACTACTTCTTTTACTTTTCGTCCGACTTTCCCCTAATGCTGCCTTTAACCCGTTACGAACGAATACGTCCGGAGCCCCAGGCGAGCGCACCAGGGGGACCTCAAGCGAGAGGTTTTTATCAAATCTCTAGTTCCTCAAACAACTGCAGCACGTAACACAAGTCCACAGTTATGGAGCATGCAGTGATCAGGTCTCTATTTATTGTGAGGCAGGAAATAGGCCATTAGCTTTCATACTAGCTTCATATGGAAAATGGATGGAGAGTGTAGTGGTGGGTTCAGCAGTACGGATATTAAATTCAAATATCCAGATGTTAAGAAAATTGGAGGAGATAATTTTTGGAGCCCTTCGCTCGTGTTGGAGCCGGAATGGTACTAATCGAGAAGGATCAGCTGAAGTCCATCCGAAGAAATCCTCATTTTTGTAGCAGGCTAGATTAAAACAATCCGTATGAAATGCATTAAGCGCCTAATTTTCGCACTCTATCCGACATTTAACCGAGTTTCCTCAATGAAATTCAGCTGTAATGTCACGAAAAATCTATCGGTTTCAAATTTTCGGAAGCAGTAGGTAGTCAGAAATTTAGTCTGTGAAACATGTTTCTGAGGATGACAAATTCACAAGAACATTTTATCGAAAAATGACAAGCTCTCATGAGCAAGTAATAGATAGCGGTACTTAGGCAACCAACCTCCACAGGTAAGTGAAGCAAGGTAGTCCTGGACAACGCGTATTTTTTGCGTGATTACATTTCATGTAAAATTTATCAATGTAGTGGAATGCTCAATTGCTCGAAATCTTGATGGCCGTGCCTCGCAGCAGCCGAGATAGTACGAAGCAGTACTCACTGTGATCAGGTCGTTCGGTCACCAGGCTGGTGAACATCACTGCGTGTCAGCTAGCGTATGGTGTAGTTTCTACCTCAACGGACCCTTTCCCTTTTCCCTTCCCAGACCTATGTAGAATCCATTCCATCTAGTTCAGAGTCACTTCTTTTCACGTCTTTCCGAATGGATTTTAGGACTTAGATAGAATGAAGTCATGCGATATGACGGTGAACACGCTCGTTAGCGTGCCGTCACTTCACACAGGCGGTGTTCACACTTGCTGCGCGCGGTGTTGCAATTCACGTGGTGTGTGACCAGTGCGATTGTCCCGACTCTCATCCATTTTCACCTTAGTTGACTTGTTTTGACTGTGCTGAGAAGCGATTCATTTCAGCCTTATCGGCTTGAGTACTCCCCCCCCCCCCTCATATCTACATTCGCGTTTGACAATGTCAATGTGCAATGTTCAATGGCTTTTATCTTATGATAAGGACCGTAAATAATGATAATGATAATGAAAATGAATGATGATTAAAAATGAATGATAAAACAAATAAACAAATGATCGGGCATAAGTGCTCTCACTTTGGTTGATACCAATACTTTTCAGTCTCTGTATTTCATTTATACAGCTAATTTTTGGAAGTATTATTGATATTGGGTAGTCTAAAAAGTTTTTTCGTATTTTCAAATACCACTTTTTCCCTCAAAACTGCTTTCCAGAAATTTCTTCTGTACATATATATGTAGAACAAGTTCTCACGCATCTATAGGTATTATTGTCTTCCATCTCCCGGATAACCCTTTTCGGCAAAATAAACATATCAACGGTCAACCTCATTTTCAATACAAAAATTATAAAAAATTTTTTCTTTGAATGGCGTTAGACAGGGAAAGGAAAAGGTGATATTCCGATGGAGCAAGATCAGGGCTATAAGGTGCATGGGGCAGCAGTTTTTATCCAAGCTCGAGAATTTTTTGGCGAGTCACTTTTCAATAGTGGTGAAAATTTTTTTAAAATTTTTTTTTCAAAAAATTCTCGAGCTTGGATAAAAACTGCTGCCTTATAGCCCTGATCTTGCTCCATCGGATTATCACCTTTTCCTTTCCCTGTCTAACGCCATTCAAAGAAAAAAAATTGAAATTAAAAATGAGGTGACTTTTGATATTTTTATTTTGCCGAAAAGGGTTATCCGGGAGATGGAAGACAACAATACCTATAGATGCGTGTGGACTTGTACTACATATATATGTACAGAAGAAATTTTGTGGAAAGCAGTTTTGAGGGAAAAAGCGGTATTTAAAAATACGAAAAGACTTTTTAGACTACCTAATATTTCGCAAATTTCAGCAAAAATACTTATTGCTGCATGCTGTGAGCCACGTAATAGGCTTGCGATAATGTCAATAGGATATCCCAAGCTATACTTATAAATAATTATTTATGCGCTGCTACTATGTACATATTTGTGCAGAATATTACAAAAACTGCAAAAAAGCTAATCTTGCCAAAATCATTCTTTCTGGTCAATTCATAAAGACGGTAAGCTTACTAAGGTTGGTGCAGTTGTTTTAGGTGACTCTGCTGCGATTGATCATTTCGTCAAGAGCCCTTTATAACCATCATGCTTATAGGCCAATCAAGTAAATTTCTTCAAGGCATCAGAGTTTTAAGGGCTTGAAAAGCTCAGATTTTTGATTCTCACTCTTTCCCTATTTCTCTACTAAGGGTTCCTTGAGAGTGTAGGAAGAATTTATGGAGTAGACCACGAAATCGGTTTCTTTTCCAGATGGTAACGTGATCTACGCCATTGAAATGATCAAAATGTCGCGAATCGAGTTAAGGCGACACCGATCAATTGTTTCAGCATTGCTGAGATATGTTCACATTATCCTTTGTGTTCTTAAATTTCATTTTATATATCTTAATATATTAGCACTATAGTTTTGTATAAACTAGTACTGCCATAAGCATTCGGTTCAGTTAACGATGGATTGAACTTTAGCCAAATTCAGCCATCCGCGGTATGAGATGACAGAAACTATTCATTTATTTCGAGCTCCCTTCCTTTCTAGGTTCAGGTGAGAATCATATTCGCTGACTACAATCATCTCCTTTGCATAATCTCTTCCACTCTTTGCTTATTATGCTTACGGTATGCGATTGCGTGATTGTGGATACGGATTCAAAGGCACACTCCACGATAACCGGACAGATGGACTTAACTTCTTGGGGCGGTACTTCCTTGGACGACTATCTAGGCTGCACATTTTTCGCTGGATGTGTGCAGATATGACGGAAAATCGCTTCGCGGCGTCGCGCATGCGGCGCCATCAGCACGACTTGCCGAATCGATTGCTCTTGGGAGCCCGGCAGAGCGTGGCTGCGTCACTTCTGCACTTCCACCCATGCCAAACTGCCTCGCTTGAAGGCTGGCATGCCCTGCCACTGGCACTCGCACTCGCCGCGGGCGGCGACGCGATTTTCCGTCATATCTGCACACACCCTTTTTCGCGCTATCACGGTGAGCCATCACACCGCTTTACCTGCACGAATCTACTGCGACCACGCCCACAGGAGCTCCTTTGTCGGCCAACTGAGTAAAAGGGTGGCGTCGGAGCAGGTGTAGAGCCGTGATAGCGCGCGACGCGAGAAAGGTACAGCCTGGATACTTACACACGGATCTACTAACCTGAGGAGGTAAGTCCTCGTATCTGGTCATCGTGGAGTGTGCCCTTAAATGCATTCGCCTAAAATGCACCTCCCCGTGTTCACCCTACATCCCTCTCATTTTTTACCTTTCAATCTCTACACCCATCGTGTTGAATATAGCGATAGGGGAATTGTATACATGGTAGATATTTTAGGTAGATCTTCATACCAATTCAGTGCACGTTGATCATTTCATTAAGGGCATTTCGTAGTCCATGGCCCTTGCTGCTTGTATAGCCCTTATGCTAGTGCTCCTGGACGCAAGTTTGTTATCTAACCGCTCATTATGTACTTCATCATTGTCTTGCTAGCAATGGACTTTTGTTTTCTTTGACTTTTTTTTCCTGTTGTTCTCACTACGAGGCTCTCCATAGCCGGCCTGTTTAGTTGTGTCCCAGGGGGAAGGGTGCTCAAAATCGGAAGCGAGCTCAGCTTGCTCGAACACTTTGTCATAATCATGCACCTCCGTTCTGGCTCCGCTATAAAGCCTCTAATGACTGTTTGTGATGGCCCTTCCAATAATTATTTATTACCTACTATTCAGTATCGTCATGTTCGCAGCATTACATGAGCGAATACTCACCACTCTATACCATTGCGAATACTACTACTAGGCTGTAGGAGAACTCTTGCGACATCTTCTTTCCGAAATTTCGCGTCAGTTTCCAGGAATTGCTATGGCAGGGGTTCACACAAAGGTTACCTGACAACTGAGCTGGTCATCCCCATCGCTTCAATCGCGTCATCTACATTTTGACGTTATTTTTTTGACGACTTCCCGAAATAGACATACTGATCCCTTTTCACGATTGAAACCTGAAGCAAAGGAGGTGGCCGCAGAGGTCAATACTACGAAGAGCTCATTATCTCCTCTTTCTTCTCCTCTCAATTTGAATTTCATACTTCATGAACTTCAGAAATTAAATGTGTATGTGAATGCATAGCAATATATGGATGTAAATGAATGTAAATGTAAAATCATTTCTTTTTCGGAGCTGCAGTCTGATTTTTGATGAGAAATATAAGCGGGGAAAGAAAAAAATCACAGCAAGCCTGCGAAATTTCTTCTAGAACCTAACATTAAAAATAACGAGTGACTACATATTCAGGCATAGTTTGCAACCCCCGCGGCTTCGTTTTGCTATTGGAAAATCTTTTTTTTTCAAATCCTGCCCATGCTTCAACAAGTTTGTCATTTAAACATTCTAGGGTATACTCGTCTATTAACGGAGTGTTAGTTACCTGCCCAATCTGTTAGGCTGCCTCTTGACAAGTGCAGCTTAGACGTCAAAGCACGTATGCATTTACACTTACTAATTAAGTGGATTCAATTTCATGGCTCATCACATAGTGATTTTTCTTATAAAAATTTAAGGGAGTGGTTACCACATGAATCATGCCAAGCGATGAATAGTGTGTCTCAGTCACTCCTAAGGGAGATAAACAGGTCTGCGATGCGATGGGCCCTCATCACGATGGTTCGGATTTATAGCACACCTTACAGTTTGGGATTGTCCACGTCAATAAACATCTCGATTAAGACACTGTAGATGTAACTTTGGCCGATCTGTAAGGTGAAAGTAAAGATGCGAAATAGTGCCTTCAAAGAATAACGAAATTAAACGGGTAAAAATTCGAGAAACAGGATCCATCTCCCACGGTCGAGGATGTGCTTTCGCGCCTTTTGCATCGCTGAGAGGTACTAAGCAGACAGCCGTAAGGGTTGCCCCGCCCTTGACAATTCTGCCGTGTTGATTTCCCTCACCCTAACAATGGCGATAAGACACACTTCAGTTGATTTGTTCGATGATCAGTTTAACTGACTTATAGGTTGATCAAAAAATATTGAAGTTCAGAACTTGAGGTTAAAGACACCGGGAGGGGCAATTTCGCTTACGGTCCTCTTGCAAATCGTTCAGTGGCCTTGCACTTGCACAGGATGTGCACCTTGAGTCCATGAAGTTTACGGTATGATAATTGCAGGACTACTGTAGGTCACTTCGCACCTCACCTCGCACCTTCTAGCCTTGCCTATGGGGTGACCCAAATAGACTGCTTGTACCCTCTGCTAACCTTTAAAGGAAGGGCTTTCAACTTCCCATGGAACTTCGGATAGGGACCCCTATCAATCGATAGAGCTTCGAAAGCTGTTACGACTGGGGAAACTATAGCTGTTACGACTGGGGAAACTATATTTTGAGCTTCTTTTCAAACTTTTTTTTTGATCTTTTATTTATCATGTATACTTCGGATATAGTGGTTTTCACACAAAGATTGGTCCAAGAAAATAACTTTTGATTGTTGAACTATTGAGCTTTTAAGTAAAGGGGTAAATAAGGGTTGGTAAGCACAGTTTTTTGTGGCCATTTCGAATACTATCAATACAAACGGTTACAGACCCTTATGGCATGAGATGCAGCGTATAAACGCCCTTGAAATATGTATATTTCTTTTAACAGCGAACGCATCGCCTGCATCATTCGCCTTACTCTCGCATAACTCATCGAGCCTCTGAGTGGTAGTATTCATATAGGCTTCATCGCAATGCAGGAATGACTCTACAAGCTTGAGTTTGTAATCATTCAGTTTTATTTTAGTCATCACTGCCTTACAGTAGAGAATCCACAAGTTTATCACCGCAGTCATCACTTTCTAGTAGCAGTTTATCGATATTTGATTTGATTCACTTTCAATCAAAGGCATCCATTCCTATCTGAGTGGGGGAAGGTTAACACATATGTGGTCTATATATTATCCTAAATACAGCGGGGAACCTAATTACAATATGGAAAGGTGAAAAATGATAGCTTCTAAAAAAGGTGTCCCTGTGGGATACGACGTCGTGTCGCACGCGGAGCGTGAGAAAATCTCACGCGGTCCCACGCGCCAGACAAGTGTAAATGGCGCGGTCGTCAATGGGTTAAATTCTAAAGATAATAACACCCTAAATCATGTCTTGTATTCTACACCACTACATTTTGTCTTCACGCTTCTATTGAAAGTTTCTGAGCTTGCTTCCCATATACAGGGGGTGCCAAAAAAAAGTAATTTTGTCTCGTCCACTTTCACCCCACTTTAGTCGAACTGCAGCAAATTCTGTTGAGGTATTCACATCCCCAGATTCAAGAGCAGACCTCACTCTATCACTATACTCCGTGGCAGCCTTCTGCACGAGCAGGAACGGGAGCGAGGAAATAGTGAACAAGACGTGTCACCTCAACCGGGCAAAATCCGAAATTTCGTCGCCCTCGTTCACAACCTTGCTGAGGTCCGTTCACTCTGGGTACCTAAGGGGATTCATACTGGGTGGTGTTTTTAGGATTCCGTTTTTTCCGGGTTCCCAGCGCCCTTCGTTTCCAAGAGCCAAAACGTGCACTTACCACTGAAACCCCTCCGGAGGCGGATTTGGGCATGAAAATGATACTTCGGATCATAGCAGACTTGTCCAAGCAGCAGGGGCTCTGTGACTTCCATGAACCGAAGGGCCAATCCTTAGGAAGCTTCCCACAAAAGACCTACCATGGAACCCGGCTCCACTGTTTTAAGGGGACCTTGATACCGTGGGTGCTCCGAAGCCCGACTGCGCCGCTTAAAGGTTCTATATTTTTATGAAAATGAAAGTAGTGAGTCTCAGCTTGTTCCTGCTTTTAGAGGAACATTTCGGGAATATTTTGCCCCAATACTTTCATTTCTTTCATTTGCCTATGTTTTGTATTGGGAGATGTGAGCCGTGGGCAAATTACTTTTTTTTTTGGCACCCCCTTTATATAACTATACAAGAGAATGTGCATCGGACATAACCCCTCTGCAATAAAGTTGCCGATCAGACGTCTTTGCATACGACACGACAAGTACCGCTCTGAATAGAGCGGAAAAAGTTGAAAACGACACTGGGTGAAAACAGACGAACAATGGAAGATAAAGTTGCGGCGAGGCCTCTCTTACCAATTCACGGAAAGGCTGGGGTATCGAATAGAGCAAGTACTAACTGAACGATCTAATCCTTCTTGGTGTATTGGATCCTTAGGTTTCTATCCAACTCACCTTTTCACACCGTCACGGGGCGCCATCGCCGAGCTGCACCTCCCCGTACCAAAACTAGCCACGTCCACTTGAGCTATTTGCTAATATTTAGCTGAGCCAAAAAAGTGTGATTAGCTTGGGTTCGTAAGGGTGATAAACACCGTGATGGAATACCAAGCAGTCTAAAAAGAGTGCGCCCTGCTTAGTAACTCAACGATCTACCGTCTTAGAAAAGTCACCGCTAGGTGTATCTATAATATTATAGGGAAATATTCTTCACTCTCCAGTTGCATCTTTCAGTGTTCAATGCGATAAACCAATTAAGTCATTATGCTATACAACATAAGTATGAAGAACCTGGAAACTTCTACATAATTCAGACGTCTGTCGCTCGACTTTCATGGGTGTGTCTTCTCAGGGCAAGGAGTCGGAGCGCGGCTTGAGGCGTACGACGCAATGGGTCTGAGTTAGGGACATTGTATGTAATGGGTGTTATCCCGTCCTACGCCTACAGTAAGGCGTACGATAGTATAATGGGACTCTTCCTCAAACCTAAGTGAACATAACGGCCCTAGCTCGCACCCCACATGCCGCGTTCAGGTGGGTACTCTTATGCCAGGATTTTGCACGACGACGGGCGGCGTGCGACGCAGTGTGTGCGAGCTATGCTCGTCGCGGTAATTGGGTCTTAGAGGGATTCCCGTTAATGCTAGGGGAGCGATACGCAGTTGGTTTGTAATCGCTTGGAGACCCAACAACATGGCGCCTTTAGCTCGTCCGCATTGCTTCGCTTGCGACATGCCGGGGTGCAAAATCCTGGCATAAGGGTACAACCCGCCGCGTTCTGGCGTCTTCTAGCAATACACGCCCAATCTCCTCTGCACGCAATACGCACTGTAGCGGCTTACTGCTGAAAGTGCCTTCGTAGTCATTGGGTTCGAGTTGCTCCATGAAATATTAATTTTGAAAGCGTGAGCCGTAACGATGCCTTGAGTTTCTTGATGATGAGTGCATTTTCAGACTAGGCAATATCTTGTGGCGCCGCTTCGATGAACCCTGTTCATCGTACCACCTCCGTACTATTTCCATCGAACGCTACCTCAGCGAGACGAAAGAGGTCTTCACGGCGTAAAGGTGAGTTCAGCAATCCATATTCTCTCAAGACACTATCGAAAGGTATTGGTAGACGCCTCATTTTCACTGATGCCGTTATTGATTGATTGATAGCTGTGTCTCCAATCGATTCTATGAAGGATTGGTCTATTCATCATTCAACCTAGCCAACTCATTTTTGGTATTTGTGTGGAGCTTTAGGGAAGTCTATGAAAATAGAGCTGAATTCAGACTTTCGAATCGATCTCGACTTAACGGTAGGTCATCTTCTGAAGCTCCAGCTAATCACCTGCTCCAAATATAACAAAGTTAGATTACTGTCTGAATGCTATTGTGAGAAAATTTGAAGGCTTCAAAAGACTTCCCACCGTGTAAAGAATGAAAACCAAGGTGGGAGCGAGCTTCTGGAATCAGCTTAATACTCAAAATCTGTAGAAGAACGTGTTAAGGCACACATCCCTTATGGCTACAGAGATTGTTCTCTATCTGCACGACCGAAGGAGGCAGTCCGACCACTTGTTTCGGGTTTGGTACCAATTTTACCTTGATGTATGAAAGCTCGCAATTCTGATGGCTTGCTCGGGCAGGTCGAACTCCCTGCACTGCTTTTCTAAGTTGGCTGGCTAGAGAGCAGGCGGATAAAGAACTACGGCTGTCACCATCAAAATACTGGGAAGGGGCAATTTTGGCGTGCAGTAAGACCTACAGTAACGCTTGCAGTTCGTTGGGTTGCAGGCATTGCACACCGAACACCTCGCTAAGACGTCTAGTGTGAATTACATCGATTTCAAATCACTAACACCTTTTTTTTTACCCTTTCGCTTCTCCCACTCATTGTTACACTTGAATTCTGCCGTCATTTGAAAAAAAAAACAACACACGAGACAACATTATCATCCCGCCTGCGAGCATTTCGGGATGGTGATGTTGCAGTTCGAAGAGATGCGCGGAAGATGCAAATGCAGACCACGACGTCACCTTTTGAATCGGGTTTCCTCCAACGATTATCGCTTCTAACCAGGGTCAAGCGTCCAGTTGAGGAAAATTTTCAAAAAATACGACCCCCCCTAAAAAAAAGGGAGCCTCGATACGACCCCCCCCCTTTCTTCAGGTTTCGCTTCTTCTGTGGGTTCTACCAGGCCAGTTCGATCCACCAGGGAAATTAAGAGCCTGTGGTAAAAAAATACTGAGGGCAAACCAAACTTCTGGCAAAAGAGAGGAATAAGAACCTAACAAAGCTCACAAGGAAGGGCTCCGGAGTCACCGTGGCCATTCAGGATTAGTTGTATATCTTCCTATGTAGTTTCGAACGGGGATCTCAAATCTGCCCTCCAAATCTGCTAAATGATTCTGGGAAGAATGTTACGGACGCCTGAAAGATACGGCGCAAGCGGAGATGCCGGTTCATTTATGACTTGGGAAAATCCGACATCAGATCATGAATGGAGCAGCTGGTAGGGTGCCGGACTACAATTTGGGGCATGAGAGTTCGGATCCTTGATGCATTTGCTAGTCTTGCATTTGCCTCAAGTGTTTGCAAAACGCTTCTACGCTTCATTGAAGCATCTCGCGCCCCCCACTGATGAGTAATCTGTTATTGGTTCTTTTCTGGATAATTGAACATTCTGCCCATCTTTTTCACCCTATTATTCAGCGATTAGGAGGAGTTTGGCGTTGTTGCATAAAACGACTATGACATTCGTGCTCAGGGGCTTAAATTACCCCTCTGCGCAAAATTTCAGCCAAATCGAGTTTTTGGCCCAACTTCGGAAAATTAGGGGTGCCGAGGGGGTAAGTAGTAGTTTTTGGATTTTTTTTCGACAAAAAAAACGTGCGACCTGAACAAGGATAACTTAGACATTTCTATTACAGATGCTCATGACAAAAATATACGTAACAGGCGTCATAAGGGCATTTTCTTGGCTAGGGTCAACGACTTCCCCTTCGCTGGGTGGGTTGCCAGCCACTAGTCCATGAATATTTCCGAAATTTGGTCAAATTCTCGAATTGGCTTAAAATTTGTACTTTGGGTGAATTTCATATCCTGAATACGAAAAACACACTGGTTTTGCACGAGAGCGACTGGCTCGCGCGCTAAGGGCTCCCGAACTTACCGAGTAATAGTATAATTTGTTCAGAAAAACATCCATAACTCCACTCCCAGAATCATTTAGCAGATTGGAGGGCAGGTGTGAGATCCCCATTTGAAACTACATAGGAACATATACCACTCATCTTGAATGGCCAGGGAGCGGAGTTACGGAGCTTTTCCTGAATAATTGGTGCTATTACATGATATGTTCGGAAGTTTGTGGCGCGCGAGCCAGACGTTTTCGCACGAAATCAGGGCCATTTTCGCTTTTAGGGAACCAAACTACCCCATTGTACAAGTTTTCAGCCAGTTCGAGAATTTGACCAATTTTCGGAAAAATTCATGAGCTGGCAACCCACCCAACGAAGGGGAAGTCGTTGACCCTAGCCAAGAAAATGCCCTTATGACGCCTGTTACGTATATTTTTGTCATGAGCATCTGTAATAGAAATGTCTAGGTTATCCTTGTTCAGGTTGCACGATTTTTTGTAGAAAAAAATTTAAAAACTACTACTTACCCCCTCGGCACCCCTAATTTTCCGAAGTTGGGCTAAAAACTCGATTTGGCTGAAATTTTGCACAGAGGGGTAATTCGAGCCCCTGAGCACGAATATCATAGTCGTTTTACACATTAACGCCAAACTCCTCCTAATCGCTGAATAATAGGGTGAAAAAGATGGGCAGAATGTTCAACTATCCAGAAACGAACCAATCTTCACATAATACTCATTAGTGGGGGCGCGAGAAGCTTCAATGAAGCGTAGAAGCGTTTTGCAAACGTTTAGCAGACACTCAAGGCAAAAGCAAAATTAGCAAATGCACCAAGGATTCGAACTCTCATTCCCCAAAGTGTAGTCCGGCACCATACCACCTGCTCCATCCGTGCTCTGGTAGCGTATTTTCTCGAGTAATATATGAACCGGCACCTCCGGTTGCGCCGTATCTTTCAGGCGTCCTTAACATTCTTCCCAGAATCGTTTGGCAGATTTGAAGGGCAGATTTAAGATCCCCGTTTGAAACTACATAGGAAGATATACAACTCATCCTGAATGGCTACGGTGACCCGGGAGCCTTTCCTTGTCAGTACTCATATTCTAAAACAAAATCGTCTAACCTAAGAACCCTACATTCCAATATTTATATTCCGGAACGAAAGCGTTGCCGACCACTGTGCTAATGCTGATGACAAAGGAGAAGGCTTAATAGTCATGCAAGTCATAGGGCAGAAAGAAAGGATCAAAAAAATAAGAATAGAAAAGTTAGAAAGTTGAAGAAAAGCTAAAAGGGAGCCTTGTAATACGCTCTACAGCGCCCCATCTGATCGATGGTCGCTACTGCGGCTGCGCGCGGCGATCACGATGGAGCGCGTTATCTTCCTCATACTAAATTCCGACCTTCTTAAAATAATACTTTCAACTTTACCTAGAGCCCATCTTTCAAACAGCTGTGAACTCTTTTCCTAAGAACTCCTTCAGACCTATCTATTTGCCGCTTGCTTTCTAATGGTTGCTTAGTTCTCGATATGGGTTTCCAGATGAGGATTAGATGAGGAAAATTTCGAAGTGTTTTATTCGAATGGCCATAACTTCCTTCAAACTCAACCGTATGTATGCGTTTTGGTGAGGCGGGGCTCGCTTTCGAATGACTACCTGACCTATGCCATATCTCCAAAACGAAGCAAGGTATTTTGAGAGAAGCCAGATGAGGATAAGATGAGGAAAATTTCGAAGTGTTCCATTCAAATGGCCATAACTTCCTTCAAACTCAACCTTATGTATGTGTTTTGGTGAGGCGGGGTCGCCAAGGTTGTCGCTTTCGAATGACTACCTGACTTATGCCATATCTTCAAAATGAAGCAAGAAAAGTTCAGGAAAGCTAGTTGAGGAGAATTATTTTTTCGCCGAGTTTGCGAGATCTTCCCAAGATTCGTCCGAAAAATTAATTCGTTGTTACTGAAATTTCTCACGTATGCATCCTTCGCTGTCGAAGACCTGGTGGAAGGGCGAGAAGCGTCGGTCAGCTTCTCTGTGGGATGCGCCATGCATGAGTTTCCCATGATGATTATGTTAATAATCGGTTTTATCATTTCCCTTACACTTTAAACCTCAGCCTGAGAAATTCTTTTGATCGCTGCCTACCTTAACGATCACGACCCCCCCCCCTCCTAGCGGACCAAATACGACCCCCCCCCCGTTGAGGATTCCTCGACGGAGGCGTGACCCTGCTTCCAACCTGGAATGTTTGTTTCAGATCGATCATTTCTTCCCATCTTCCCCTTCTTCGCGACCCCTCCCGACTTCTTTTAACTGACGGAGGATGTTCGAAGGGTGTGCAGAAGATAGCAGAAAAACAGAGCGAGTTAGCCCGCAGATTTCGCATTGTATTCAACACGACGTTGACGTCCGCACCGTTTACACTTGTCCAGTGCGTAGCGGCGCGCGCATATTCCCCACACTCACAACATGGTGCCACGCGGATTCAAAATGTTTTTTTAGTAGATTTTTCACTCCTGATTTTTTCGTAATGGATCTGTATAGTGACCTATAGTTCTTATATACAGACCGTAAGTGTGCTGAGATTCAATAACATACGGTTATTCTAGACTGTCCTTTTCTAACTGAAGGTAATCGGAATTTTCAGCTACCTGGTGTAAAAATAGCAAATTAAATGATTAGCAGCCTGAGAATACTCCTCTAGTTGGATAGCAGCAGAAACGACAGCATTATTTTTGTACAGATTGTTTCTCATATGTGCTTGAAAAGTGAGCGTTTTTGTGTGATGTATATCTAATATATAGAACTATGTAGATCAGAATTTGAAAAGAAGCTGTGAAAGTTTGGTAATTTACACGTACGGGAATGAAAAAATACGCGCGGCGTAACCCGATCAGAGCATTAAGCGCCTCTGCTTTCGTATTCCACAATCTGCCAATTTACCGCTTCCGATTTCTTTAAAGGAACCGGAAGGTGTCCGAAACAAGAGAAAAATGCAAAGAAATGAGCATTTCGTAACGAAAACAGAAGGTTAGAAGCGATAGTCGGTGAAAAAACCCGGATTCAAGAGCGCATCGCTGCAGTGTGTATTCGCATCCAATTCGCATCATTTCACAGACCTTCCGAGTTGTCCGCTGTAGGAGACGGGCCGCGGGTCAACGTTAGTTGTAGCACCTGACTCCCAGCGCAGTGGAGTGGCCATTCCCACTACATTAGCATTCATGTAAGTACATCTAAAACAGTGTAAGAAAGAATAAAGGAAAAAGTAAAAGGAAAAAGCAAATTTATAAAAGAAACATCTTCTCTTGGCACCATGCCACGGCGTCAAATTGGGGAGTTTGTGCAATGGCGGCCACTTAAACTCGTCCACACTACGTCTGTTCTATCGTAAGCCAAAATTATCCCCTTCTGGTGTCTTTAAAGACACCAAAAGGGGGGCAATTTTGGCCTACGGTAGAACAGACGTAGTGTGGACGAGTTCAAGTGGCCGCCATTGCACAAACTCCCCAATTTGACGCCGTGACATGGTGCCAAGAGAAGATGTTTCTTTTATGAATTCGCTTTTTCCTCTTCCTTTTTCCTTTATTCTTTCTTACACTGTTTCTAGATGTACTTACATGAATGCTAATGTAGTTGGGAATGGCCACTCCACTGCGCTGGAAGTCAGGTGCTACAACTAATGTTGGACCGCGGCCAGTCTCCTACAGCGGGCAACTCGGAAAGTCAGTGCGATGGTGCGAATGAGGCGCGAATACACACCGCAGCGATGCACTTTTGAATTTGGGTTTTTTCACCGATTATCGCTTCTAACCTTCGTTCGTCACAAAATGCTCATTTCTTTGTATTTTTCTCTTGTTTCGGACCCCTTCCGGTTCCTTTAAGGGAATGCGTGGGATGAGACAGGACGTCACTGCTGAGCTCTTCCGTATTTTCCTGCGTTATCTTTGCAACATGTGGATTACATGGCCATGTTGCTATACAAATCAGCTGCTTTTCGGAAAAGGTAAAAGGTCCTGTGAACTAGTTGTTGCAGTCATTGAGCACACACATAGTCATAACAGTACCATCGGTTGGTACACATGTGGATTACATGGCCATGTAATCCACATGTTGCAAAGATAGTCATAACAGTACCATCGGATGGTACACCTCTGATTGTGGCTCTCCTGAGTAAATAGCGAGCAAATTGTTCTGATCTAAAATCCAGCTATTGCACCCGGGGACGAGTCTCCACTACTTCATTGGTGACACCCCTTTTCTTACTAACTAGAGCTCTTAGTTTTCATATTCATTTACACTGTCTCGCAAATTTGTTAATCGCAGAGAGCACAGCAAAGATTCCAACGACTACTCCTGGGTAGACAACTCCACTGCGCTGGGAGTCAGGTGCTACAACTAATGTTGGACCGCGGCCAGTCTCCTACAGCGGGCAACTCGGAAAGTCAGTGCGATGGTGCGAATGAGGCCCGAATACACGCCGCAGCGATGCACTTTTGAATTCGGGTTTTTTCAGAGTACTGCTGTCTGATTCTCCAAGTTGACAATGCATCCAGACAGCTTGTACTTTCTAGGAGCCGTGACCAGACAGTCCGCCAGTAGTAGCATGAGCACAGCAAGTGTCATTTCACCTATCGCGTGCTAATCTTCGAATTCGCTTCCAAACCTGTAAGAATATGTATTATATTATCCTGTTCAGTAGAAGTCCAATCACGTACGGTTGGGTGGACAGCAAGCTTCGCATTTCCTGATCCAAAAAGATTGGAGGCAATCATGTTGTATTCATTGTGGTTAAATGAGACATACTCCAAAAAAGTACCTCTTCGATGTGAAAACAATATGTCCTGATTAGATAAGTACTCGTCATATTCTCTCAGAAATCCCTCACAGTAATTGCACGGATCCATGAGATTGGGGAACATTCCACGTAAATCGTAGGACATCCATTTTCTAGCAATCACCGGCAGGTGAGCGCTGGTGGGCGTGTCCTTCCCGCCCATATGCATGTAGGGGTGTGACAAAAACGTTCCTGAGCGTCTTCCACTAATCATCCAAGGAATCTCGCAAGGGGAGACCTTGAGAACTCGGTTTTTTTTCTAGAAATAAAGATCTACTTTTGGGAGGCTATTTTCGGAAACGCTGGTTTTGAGTTTTAGGTGCTTAATTCAGTCATCGAGTTTGAGAATCTATCTTTCCATTTACCAAACTCCCAGACCGAATAGGCTATGAGTTTGGGAATGATGGCAATCTAGAGAGTGGAGTAAAAAGCCTCTGACATGTGAACGTTCGAATAAAATTGGCTAATTGATGCCTTGCAGTAATACAGAAAAAGCAGGATTATTGCTATAAATATGATTACGCTGAAATCCTCAAATAATGTAGCCACTTTAACGCTATCTAGCAATCTAATAGTAGGGTGCGTCGATTCCCATAAGTGTTGAGGAATCACATGAAAAGTAGATCTATACTTCACTGTATTATACAACTCCCATTGTGTCAAGGGAATTTTCACTCAGTGCTCGTTAGCTTATTGATTACTTCTAAATATATCACACAATTGTTATTCCATGAGTTATCCGTCACCTTAAATCTATGTTATTGAAATTGTCAGGAGATTATTATTTACCTGTTCTGCCTCACAGCTTAGAAGCCCTTCTTGATGAGTCACTTATAAAAACTTCTTCTTATCTATATGGATCGATTTTGGTAACCATTTTTCTGAATTGCTTCGTATGCACAGATGTATGAAGAATTTTAATTTTCTCTGCTATGTCAACGAGGTTGTAGGGCGGAGGTGGTGTAGTGACAGGTGGCGCACACCCCACTCTCATGGTACGGAGATCAAATCCCGCATCAACGCCCGGCCAAGCTAACAATGCCTTGCATCCCTCCGGGGTCGGCAAGTTGGTACCAGACTCGTCTGGGAGGATAAAAGCACTGACTTGTACATCAACTGGCCGCTGCAAGTCATTGTTTTGGCCACATCACATTCACCAGCCACCACGATTCTGAATGGAACTTGAATGTGCGGCGCATCCCAGGAAGGGATTGATTATCGCCAAAAACTTTATCTTTTGTCCTTTATGTCAACGAGTTGCTAGATGGAACTGTTTACTGACGGCCTGACGTTTCGACCAGATCGTCTTCCTCAAAGGTTTGAACGTGGCTCAAGGTTTGGGGTTTTGTCCACTATGCCATAAAACGCCTCATCTCTCCAGCAGTTTTGACGGAAAAATAAGAGAGCAGCTGAAGAAACCCTGTCGGCGCTTTTTCTCTCGTACGGGTTTTTTTGGCTGTTCTCTTATTTTTCTTTTAGAGCACCTAGAAGGATGAGGCGTTTGGTGATGTAGCGTACAAAATCCTCAATCTTAAGGCACGTTCAGACCTTTGAGGGAGACGATCTGATCGAAACGTCAGGCCGCCAATAAATAGTTTCACCTAACAACCTCGTTAGCATAGCAGAAAAAATTAAAATAAACAACGATGCCGAGGTTTTACGGAAAGAGAATTTGGAAACTATTACGAAATGTATGAAGATAGTCCTGGCTGCAATGACAGTCTTTTTCTTTCACAGAGTCCTGGCTGCAAACAAGCTCTTTTTCTTTCACAGCTTAAGTGTCGCATAGTTGTCTGGCTCCCTACTTCTAACAGGCGTCGACATTCCATCCTATACAATCCTATTCTGTTATGGCATTAAGCTCAACCACTGCCTTGTTGATACATCCGTATCGGATTCCCTTTTTCTGTGGCTGTAGTCGTCCAGCAGGTGCTTCGAAAATTGATATCCTTCTTATAGTTATTCCTTCCACTCCTTCTTATAGTTATTCCTTCCACTTCCTTGATTATTCGAAATGTTTCTGTATTTTGTAAACACTGAATTCTCACCTTTTGCTGAACCGAGATTCTGTGTGCTCTGCTGGTCATTGCTGTTGACCATGCTCCTATCTGGTAAAGGACACACATGCTCTTTTGCGTTTCAGAAATTATACTCATTTTTATTTACATATACATTTATGTCCGGAATCGGCTTCACTTTTTCGATTGCACGTAAATGGTGCATTGCTGAGAAAACATTCCTCAGGTCATCGTTAGTAGCACACCATTGACGGGCGTGTCGCCCCTCCCAGTTTGCGTGCAGAGGGTGTGGCAAAAACCCTCCTGAAGCCTTCCACCGATGGATGGCTAAGCTCTCTTTTCGGCGGACGTGGAATGTGTTTTCGGTACTGACAGAGTACAGCCGGAATTAGTCTAGAACCTCTGAATGATCTACCATGCTTTGAAAGACCACAGATTAAGTCTGCATTTTCAGCCTATGCTCCGGGTATCTTACCGACTGAAATTTGTTGGTATTTACTGCTGCAACAAATCGTTGATGTAGTTTTCCTTACTTGCGAGACAAAAAATTTTTTCGGGGAAACTTCTTGCGAGAACCCTAAGGGGGTTAAAAGGAGCTGTAGGAAGGCAGGAAGGCAAATGATTCAGAACAAAGAACTCATGAAAATAAAGTTCCCATAAAGGCAATCGTTACAGTCTGTCCATGGTAGTACTCGGAAGTATCGAAAGATTCATGTTTTTTCCAGTCGTTAGCCTTACTGTAGACTCACTATTTTTTGCATTATTAATTCGGAGATTAGGAGCTTGTGCTATACGTGAATATATGAAATCACGTTCTGTGCGTGCTGTGAGGATGACTTAACTGCTAAATAATTCGTTAGCGAGATGAAAAACAGCTTGACAAATATTTATTTTCCTATTCGTGGGATACTTTAGTAAATATGGCCTCCGTGTTTACCAAAAAGCAAAACGGAATTCAACGTCCTTGAGTTCCGCTTAAGAATTTTGTGACCGTCTACGGCAAAGTCGCCCTTTGGATTTGGAGGTACCATTGCACGTGATTTCAGTCGAGAATATGAAAGTCGAAATGCTCAGTAGCGTAACAAGAGAGAAAAACGCAGTAAAGCAACAAAAACAAAATATTGGGTTGAGGAATAAGTCCCCGCCGTTTTATTTAATCCCGTTTTTCACATTGTTTCCTCCGTTATAAAACTTAATATAGTTTCGATAGAGCTTTTTCTGCTCTACAAAACGCTAGTATCTGTTTTTTGATTCCCTCGACTACCTAATGTTTACGAGCTTTGGAAATGAAGTAAGCCGAAGGCGAAAAATTGGCACTTGCGCACCTCATCTTTCTCTTCTGCCATCGAGATTAGGAAATGTACGTGTGTATGCTTTCGATAGAGCTTTTTCAGCCTCACAGAATGGTACTACTTTTTATTCAAATCGCTCAACTTTTTGCTGTTTTTAAGACCCACAAATGCAGTACCCGCAAAAGTGTGCACTTTGGTTATCTCCTTTTCCTCGCCTACCATCGAGATTAAAGAGGATGTTCATGTATGCATTCGATAGAGATTTTTTTGCTCTACAAGATGATACCACACTTCTTCCAAATCCTTTCATATTTTAGCATTTAGGAATAAGTTCCACGTGTTTATCAATTCGAAATTGCGTAATGAAAACGAATTTTTTTGGCACAATGACTTATACTAATCGATAGAGCTCTTTTCGCTCCACAAGATGGTATTTACGGTTTTTGTTCTAATAAATTTCTATTGTTTTTTAGATCGTTTGAAAGTCGACGAAATCGAGCATTTTCGTCACATAGGTTCGAAAATGCTTGATTTCGTCGACTTTCAAACGATCTAAAAAACAACAAGAATTTATCTGAACATAAACGGTAAATACTGTTTTGTGGAGCGAAAAGAGCTCTATCGACTAGTATAAGTCATTGTGCCAAAAAAATTCGTTTTCATTACGCAATTTCGAATTGATAAACACGTGGAAACTTATTCCTAAATGCTAAAATATGAAAGGATTTGGAAGAAGTGTGTATCATCTTGTAGGGCAAAAAAATCTCTATCGAATGCATACATGCACATCCTCTTCAATCTCGATGGTAGGTGAGGAAAAGGAGATAACCAAAGTGCCCACTTTTGCGAGTACTGCATTTGTGAGTCTTAAAAACAGCAAAAAGTTGAGCGATTTGAATAAAAAGTAGTACCATTCTGTGAGGCTGAAAAAGCTCTATCGAAAGCATACACACGTACATTTCCTAATCTCGATGGCAGAAGAGAAAGATGAGGTGCGCAAGTGCCAATTTTTCGCCTTCGGCTTACTTCATTTCCAAAGCTCGTAAACATTAGGTAGTCGAGGGAATCAAAAAACAGATACTAGCGTTTTGTAGAGCAGAAAAAGCTCTATCGAAACTATATATAAGTTTTATAACGGAGGAAACAATGTGAAAAACGGGATTAAATAAAACGGCGGGGACTTATTCCTCAACCCAATACAAATGGGCTCCCTTCTCACTTTTCCTCTTTCGCCCCTTCTGTACGACTAGCCGCTCTCCTCTGACTAGCCGCTGAGGAATAAGTGGAAATGACGAGGGGGAAGCCAGCCCGCCGCTAACGTTGCCCCGCCCCAGCAGCAACTCTCTCAGCGGATGCGAGGCATCTGGAAACGCAGCGCAGCGGGTGCGATCCAGGCTTAGTTTTTCAGCGCAATTTTCGTCAGAAATCATATCTTCTGTATTCGAACACTGAAATTACTGCTCGCGCTACTGAATATGATATCAGACATCACTTCTTCGTGAACAGTACTTGCGTGCAGTTGGACAGACTGCTCAGGTTAGCTGTCACAGAATTAAGTTCGTTTAAAAGCGCACGGGGCAAGTATCTAACGTCATAGGGTATAATCTCAAACTCTGTCAACGGAATTGTTCAACTGATTCACTTTGTTCTATACTGTTCAATTCACTCACTCACTTGTTTAGCTCAATATTCTTCTATTAGATTGATTCATAATAAATCGGACAAATTGACCAATTTTAATCATTGTCGTACAACTTTTTTACGACAACAGGGATTCACTTGAAATATACTCCATCTTTATCGATGACCTTCTGCCACGGTATAGGCAGATCATGGATGCCCTTGCTCCAGAAGGCCGGAAGCTGGAGCTCGAAGAAGTTGCCGAGTGCCGCCTTGACCTCGTCGCGAGTTTTGAAGTCTTGGTCGTCCAGGTGGCGTTGGCTGTGGGAGAAAAGGTGGAAATCTGAAGGGGCCAGGTCTGGGGAGTACGGTGGGTATAGAAGTACGGTCCAACTGTACGACAGCAGCTCGGCCTTGGTCGATCTTGCGAAGTGCGGTCTGTGGAAGTAGACACGTTGTCGTGCTGGAAGTAGACATGTGACCGCCGCCGTAGCGAACTTTGGACATTGGCCTTCAATTCTCGTAATTGACGAACGTAGACGTCGGCGGATACTGTGGTACCTTCATCGAGCAGCTCCCAGTACTCTACGCCGTGTACGCTCCACCAACCGCGGTTTTCGTCTTCAATGGAATAGTCGCCTGACGCAAACTTCGAATGCTACAACTACAGTGTACTTCTGCCGGGGGCATGCTCCTTGTGAACTTCTATCAGACGTCTGCCGATATCCGCGGGTTCCTGGCCAGATAGCGATATAAATAGTATGACGTTGCGGATGTGGTCTCTGGACCGCTTGAAATCGTGCGGCATTGTGCGGAATGAATATACTTTGGAGTGATTATTTTGCGGCACTTTGAAGAGCTTTTCATACTCATTCCAACGGTACCTCGCGCGTCCATTTTCGTTAATTCGTTACTGAGTTATGATCTCTAGAAATCATCACTACCATTTGTCCGACTTATTATAAATCAACCTAATAGTTTTGTTACTTCTTTGCTCCTAATGCTCTCCCAGCCGCGCCCCTCAGACCCCTCGCCTGTCGGACGCCACTTTAAAGAGATCTATCTCGGCCAGATTCCTGTTTTTTCGCGTGAAACTTTACATGCGGCCCTTTGTAAGCAGATACTTGTGTAGCAAATCCTATCATGTAATTCATATCGCATAGACTTATGCTCCTGCAGTAAACAGATACAACAAATCGTGCGGGATCTAGCGCTCCACTTTCAAAAGCGCAAGTGGTGTCGAATGAGCTTATGAGCTGAACGATCTGGTTCCTTCTTAAAAGATGCAAAGATAAAAAATCGCTCTGGAAGATACTACGCACTCGATTTTCGTTCTTAAAGACACCGGAAGGGGGTAGTTTTGGCTTACGGTAGAACAGACGTAGTGTGGACGAGTTTAAGTGGCCGTCATTGCACAAACTCGCCAATTTGACGCCTTGGCAAGGTGCCAAAAGGAGATAATTCTCTTATAAATTTGTTTTTTCCTTTTACTTTTTTCCTTCTTATATTGTTTCTAGATGTACTTACATGAATACTAATGTAATTGGGAATGGCCACTCCACGGCGCTGGGAGTCAGGTGCTACAACTAACGTTGGCCCGTGCCCCGTCTCCTACAACGGACAACTCGGAAAGTCTGTGTGTTGGATGCGAATAGGATGCGAATACACACGGCAGCGTTGCGCTTTTGAGTCCGGGTTTTTTCGTATATTATCGCTTCTAACCTTGAGTGTTCGTTACAAAATGCTCATTTCTTTGCATCTTCCTCTTGTTTCGGACTCCTTCCGGTTCCTTCAATCGTAAAGGAGTTCAGAAGGAACATAGCGTGTACAAAAATTTGTGTCGACCAGCTAGGGTTTAGCTCAGCTTTCCATTCGCAGATTGTACACTTCAGACCGAATCTTGGCGGAAAAGAGGAATTTTGTGACAGTTCACCGCAGGAAGTCCTTGTTTATCTTAATTAGGAATAGCCATTATCCCTCTTATCACTATAACTATCAGAATTATATTACCTATTATCACGAAGAAATCAGTGATGAGTTGTAACTGGTTAAGCTGGGCGGACATCGATTCGTTTTCAACTAAATTATATTTAGCTAGCAATTCGATTAGTTTTACAAGCACGTTCGTCTGAACATCGCAAACCGGCTGTTTCTTCGTTTATCCTTGCTTGTCTTTATTATTCATGGAAAATCATCAAAGCAATTCTACCTTTATACACAGCCTTCTTTCTGTTTCACATCTTTTCGAGCCAAGTATCCTCATGTAATAAGACACATCTTTCCACCTGAAAGCATCTCGATGAAAGAGGCAAAATTAAAACGAACCTCTGCAACCATAACAACAGTCCACCTTGCCATGAACAAACAAGTTATCATTTACTACGTAACAACATCTACAGTCAAGTATCTAGAGAAAGGTTCATTTCTAAGCAGATTTCTGAATTGCGGGTAGAATGGCTCAAACGACACCCAAAGTATTGAATAATTAATTTGTTAGCGATTTTAGTTAGTACTAGGTGATAACGAGAAGCCATGATCAAAATACGTCTGATTATCCGCTTACAAGTAAAATCGATCGATGCTTTCGAATCCCTGTCCAGTTGCTCATATCGTATAGTGATGCATTTTTTAACTGTTTCAACTGCTGTCCTTCGTATTTCAAAGTGTGTAATTTCACTACTTTGCTATATATAAAATCAAAACTTATCACTTATTGAATGCCACATGTATATTGTTATGTTATTTATTTTTTGGTATCAAAATTTTTTCGAATTTCTATGACTGCCGTCAGAATCCGCGATTTAGCGATTTTGCAATCCTGCGATTTTGCAGCGACTTTGAGATCTTGCATTGCCGCAACTTCGCGTGCGGAGCCCGCAAACCCCCAAAATCAGAGAATGTAGAACAGCAAAATCACGAAGTTTGAGACCTATGTATTCAAATAATCATCTACGGAAGTTTTCAGTTAGTCAATCAATTCGAATATATATGTAAATGCAGATATCATATTAAATAATAATAATGGCAATATTCATCATGAATAAGATTAAACCATATTTTGATTTATAATGACCAGATGGGCTATCGCACAGTACTGCGCGAATAAGACAATAGAACTATATAACGGGGGAAATGGTCGACACTGACCAGCCAATATCGAAGAAGTCCATATCGTTCAGTTCCACATTGTGATAAGCGGAGTACTGAGTACTAGCCCAACTGGTATCTCCGCAAATACCTATCGCTATCACGTAATTTAGCAGTGGAAACATCCCGTTGCTACTGATATCACAAAGTATGTTCACTTACTGAGCATTCAGCGCTCGAGCTATTGGGTGTCGATAATCTTCTCATTTTCTGTTGCGTATCGCAATGCAGAAAGCCATCACTTTTCGGAGGTTTAGATGATTTGGCGATCGATGTCTCTTGTAAGATCGACGTCAATGTAATTAGATCAGGAATGAAATTGGTTATCCACTAATCATTTAACACTTTGGTTGAAGTGTTCACTATTGAGGGTTTAGATAGAGTTCGATAATTTGTGTTCGACTGCATCGAGTGGTAGCAATTTGTCCACTTGTTGGACATCTAATCCCTACATACTGGTGGTAGATCCATAGCCAGTTATCGATGGTTATTGTTTTTGTAAACGTGCACAACTATTTCGAATCTCCCATGATGTGGCGGATCTATCCCCAGTACTGTTACTGGCACCGCATGAGAAAACGTATCACTTGCTTTTCTACTACAAATCTGGATCGTATCTTGATCGTCCATGTAGTGATCAAAGGAGCGCAATATTATTTGGAACGCTAGGCAATCAGCGGTCGACACATCGGCAGCAGATGTCAGTACACAAACACAATATGTTTACCCTAAGGCACTGAGCATCAGACGCTTCCACTACAACAGCCGTATTGTAAAAGTGAGCACTTTACCGGATTTTATCCGATCCACTTCCTAACGGTTCTCAACAGCCTTGTGAGCAGTTATCAGTTTTAATAGATCACCATTGAAGTCCCCACACCCAACAACCCTGTGTATGTGAACATTTCATTGACAGCCGGAAAAGCAAATCGGATTTGATATGTGCCTTCCAACGCTCCTCAGGATTTGGCCACATTCGGCTTCTAACGCTCCTTATGAAATCTATCAACCGTTATCAATTTGGATCACCCACCATTAATGTCCCAGTCCATCCTGCTATACAGGGGGCAGGGTCAAGCGTCCAGTTGAGGAAAATTTCCAAAAAATACGACCCCCCCTCCAAAAGGGGTCTCAATACGACCCCCCTCTTTCACGTCTGTTATTGTTAGTTTCGGTAGAAACTGTTACGAATAACACTGTGCTTTTAACCTGACATGCAAACTTAATTTGGATCTGTTCGAGGGTAAAACTTTTGAAAAAACGGTCCTCTCCAAGGTTAGCAGCGAAAAACGTGACCACTTTCTTTCCGAATCCCCCAAGAAAAATCCTCACGAAAAAATACTGTGTGTGTTAAAATTTTGAACTCATAAAATTCTACTCCAGTGACGAGTCTCAATGTAAAAAATGTATTTCTACTGTTTCTGTACTATTTCTTCTACACTGGCAGCAATGTTTATGAAGGAAAAAAGAAACAAAATAAAACAAAACAATAGAGCTTACATGAACACTGCCTGTGTACCCAATACGGCGACGGCTGCGACGCGGCGATCACGATGGAGCGCGGTATCTTCCCATACTAAATTCCACATTCTGGAAATACTTCAAATTTTACCTAGAGCCCATCTTTCGAACAGTTGTAAACTGTTTTTCCTGATAACTTCCTTAGACCTATCTATTGGCTGCTTACTTTCCCTAATGGTTGCGTAGTTCTCGATATGGGTTTCCAGTTGAGGATTAGTTGAGGAAAATTTCGAAGTGTTTCACGGAAATGGCCATAACTTCCTTCAATCTTAACCATATGAGTTCGTTTTGGTGAAGCAGGCTCTGCTAGGTTGTCGTTTTTGAATGACTACCTGAGCTATGCCATATCTTCAAAACGAAGGAAGTTATTTTGAGGGAAGCCAGTTGAGGATTAGTTGAGGAAAATTTCGAAGTGTTTCACGGAAATGGCCATAACTTCCTTCAAACTCAACCATATGAGTTCGTTTTGGTGAAGCAGGCTCTGCTAGGTTGTCGCTTTCGAATGACTACCTGAGCTATGCCACATCTTCAAAACGAAGCAAAAAAAATTCAGAAAAGCCAGTTGAGGAAAGCGTTTTTTCGTCGAATTTGCGAGATCTTCCCATGAATCTTTCCAAAAATCGATTCATTGTTACTGAAATTTTTCCAGTATGCATCCTTCGCTCTCGGAGGCCTAGTGGGAAGGCGAGAAGCGCCGGTCAGCTTCTGTGTGGGATGCGCCATGCATGAGGATTTCATCCACATTCTCAATTAATACAAACGTTTTTCCGGTCCGCATAGTGGCCGCTAACACTAGATGACGTACTTGCGATCGTAGTAAGATATGGAATAAGTCCATATCAGCTGATTTCTCGTTTTCATCCCATTGTTTCTGCAGTGGCCATCCACGGTGGTACCCGTTGATAGATATCGCTTTCCATGGTTAATCGGTGAATTTTGGAGGTGTCTCTGTACTTGGTTCCGGTGCCGGCGGACCAATGAAAGGGTTATTGGCATTGGTTGGCTTCCTTGTGGATCGCGCCATGCATGAGGTTTCCATGATGATTAGTTTAAATTAGCTTCGGGTTCAAACCCAGCTAGTCAGTTTTATCATTTCTCTCCTCACACTTTAGACCCTCAGCCTGAGAAATTCTGTTGATCACTGCCTACCTCAACAATTACGACCCCCTCCCCTCATAGGGGATCAATTACGACCCCCCTGTTGAGGATTCCTCAACGGAGGCTTGACCCTGACAGGGGGTGCCAAAAAAGGGTAATTTCTTCTCCTCTACTTTCAATCCTATATTAGTCGAGCTTCAGTAGATTCTGACGATTTATTTCCATCTCCAAATACAAGAACACACTTCACACTATCATTGAACTCCGTAACAGCCTCCTAAACAAGCAGGATCGGGAGTTCCTTTCGAGTAAACTTGATTTGTCTTCTCAACTTGGCGAAACTCAAGATTTCGTCACCCGCGTTCACAACCTTTCTAAGACCCGTTCACTGTGGGTATGAGGCGATTCATGCTCTCTAACGTTCCGTATTCTCGGGGCTCCCAACTTCCCTCGTTTCCAAGAACCGGACGTGCCATTACCATTGAAACCCCTCCGGAGACGGGTTTGAAGCATGAAAAATGACATTTCGGACCGAAGGGTCAGTCCTCAAGAAGCTCCGCACGAGAGATCCAGCAGAGAAGCTGGCTCTGCCGTTTGAGGCGGGGCCTGATGCCGTAGGAGCTCTAAAGTCCGGCTGTGCCTTCTGGAGGCTCCATATTTTCATGAAGGTGGAGCTAGTGAGCCATAGCTTATTCCTGCGTTTCAGAGAAACCTTCCAGGATTGCCAACACTTTTATCTCTTTCATTACCCTCTGTTTTGTATGTTGGCGGGAGTGAGCCGCGAGCAGAGTTACTTTTTTTTTGACAACCCCTGTGAATCTGTTAGTGTTAGCGTTCTGGATCGACGCGAGAGGCCAACCGGATTTGGCGGCATTCACCTTTTAACGCTCCTTATCTTATCTTATCAACCGTTATCAATTTGGATCACCCACCATTAATGTTCCGGTTCCACCCCTCAAAAAACCTATGAGTGTCGACGCCCTATGATTGATCCGTATGCGGAACGAATTTGATGACATTCGTCTTTTGAGGTTCTCTATCATCCCTTATCAACTGCTATCACTTTCGGTACACCACCGCTAGGGTTCCCTACCACCCTCTATATCACTAGTATCATGCATGGTCCCACCTTTGCTGCGACGCGAGATATGAATTTTTGGTCGAACACACACATACACTAACAGACACACTGAGCCGATTCTGTAAAGTAGGATTATTGCTGTTATTATTACATAGTACCACCAAACTTCCTATCGGCTATAACAAGTTGTTTATGTATTCAAAATATATCAGATGTATTTTCATGTGTTTATGTGGCTCTGTACAGTTCTTTACTAAATGCGTCACTTCGTACGACCTTAGTACAGCTAGGGTAAAGTAAACCGCCGTATCGAGCTATTAGGTTGCCCGAAATGTCCTCACCGTTTTGTGTTACTATATTCTGTACATTCACTGCTGATTGAAAACCCATTATCCCTTGCGCAGTAAAACAACCGAAGAGAATTTTGCACTATCTGATGGTATAATCGCCGTTTCACTATTGCTTGATAAACCCCTTTTCGTAGGACTTTTGAAGCATGTCAAAAAAGCAACTTCGGACGATATTCTTCTTCAACTACAAATTGGGTCAGTCCGCAGTCGAGACTGTTCAACAAATTAACTAGGTATGAGGGCCTAATAACGCTGGAGAAAGTTGCGACAATGGTTCAACGAATTCCGTCCTGGAAAGTTCAGCCTTGAAGGTGAATCTCGTAGCGGTCGACCTGAATCAATATTGATGAGGATCTGTAGGCGTTTGTGAAGGCTGACCCATCCCAAACAATTCGTGAGATTGCAGAAAAGATAGGCGTTGGCAAATCCTTTGTTGCGGGAACTCGGCAAGTGGGTGCCCCGCAAGTTGAGTGACCAGCAGAAATCTCTTAGTTTCTTCTTCACTGCTTTTCGGAACAGAAACGACCCGTTTTTGGACCGAATTGTCACCTGTAATGAAAAGTGGATTATGTATGATAACAGGAGACGTTCCGAACAGTGGTTGGATGTCGATGAACCACCGAGGCTTTTTTCAAATTGAATCTCCAAGAAAAAAAGCTTATGATCACAGTGTGGTGGTCGTCGGCTGGTGTGGTCCACTATAACCTTTTGTCACCAAGCCAATCCATCACAGCAGAGCCCTACTGCGAAGAAGTCGACGAAATGTACCGAAAATTGCGTCAGGAGCAGCCAGCATTGTCAACAGAAAGGATCCGATTGTTCAGCATCACAACGCCTGCCCACAGGTTTCACAAATCACTCTCCATCAATTGACCGAATAGGGGTTTGAGTTCTATCTCACCCGCCACATTCTCTAGACCTTTCACCAACCGATTATCAGCTTTTTGAGCGTTTTCAAAACTTCCTAGCCAGAAAATACTTCATCAATCAGAACCAGGCAGAAAAGCCTTCGTGGATTTCGTGGATTCTCGACCACCCAGTTTCTTCTTTGATGGGATTTATCGACTGGTATCGTTTCGCAAAAATGTTCTGATTCGAATGGTGCTCATTTCGATTAAATCCGATGAGTATTAAGGAAGTTATGATCGTTTAAATGAAACACTTAAAACGCTGGGAACTTTCCGGATAACCTAATGCTTCCGTTTCAGCTTCCTCCTACTTCCTAATTGATACTCAGGTCACACGTAAAGTTTCACGCAAAAAGACCGAATCCCGGCTGAGATGTGTCCCCTCGAAATACCGTTCACGGAGGCGGGGCGGGTACTAGAGGCTGGGCTGCGAAGGCTGTGGAGCAAGGGGCGGTGTCATCAATGTGGGAAGTCAATCAACACTCGGCGCGAAACTTTGGACTGCGCTGCTCCCCACCGTGAACTGTAAGGAGTGGTTTGACGAAATTTCAAGAGAGTCGCTGTTTATTTCAGAATTCGAATTATGCTTTAGAACTGAGGAATCTCACTTCTTTTTAAATCAGCATCATGGAATGTTTGTGCACAATCCCATAGTTACAAACTTGATCAATCGGCGGGATTCCTTCGAGTGACAGGCACTTCGAGTAATCATCCGATTTTTATGGAAAAGATATCATGAATTCATAGCAGATGACACCTTTTTGACCACTTTATCTCAATATTTGATAGCATTCCAGTACCATGATGGCATTTTCATGCACTTTTAACTAGCTGGCACATCAGCGTTGAGTAGTTCTGGGAAAGACTCAGATAAAATGAAGAAGATGCTAGAAGGGGAACATGTAATTCCGAGAGTAAAATCGAGAATACTTCAATATGCTTCAATAATGTCGAAATAGTGTGTTTCCCGTGGAAAGTGCACATCACATGTTAGAAATCGATTTCCCCACTAAAACCTCGAACTCCTTGAGAACGATTAGCTATGTGAGAATGCGCTATTGTTATCCTGTATCAAAGGCGTGAATTGAGAACTGGGGGAGCGTGGCGGGAAGGTATTCCACACCTGCGAATTCAAGGCAGCGTAGTCTCTCAGGGGTTGTGCCTGTGGCTGGCGCAGTGTGTTTTTCATTGGCTAGCCGCATGGGATCACCTAAAATGGAATACCTCATGCATTCAGATCCATCACGATTTTCTTGTCTTAAATTCCAGCTCTCCTACGAGCATGTTTGCTAAGAAAATCTTTCAATTCATGCTAAAGAGTGGTACGTAATGTTCTCAACCGTTTTTCCATTTATTCGCAGCATGCCCCATAACGCTTATCATAACAAGATCCCTGTGGTAAAAATCATCTCTTGACGTTATTAGCTTTTGATAAAACATTCATTATATGATGAGTGAACATGTCATTCGAAACCATCTTGTTCAAATGCTCACAGTGCACTCATAGTATGTTTTTTCTAGCATAAACCCTGCTTTTTGCTACCTTTTTCTCTATTCTTACATACGGTCAGCTGGAAATGAGCTGTGTGAGATGTTATGGATAAATCTATCCTCCGTCCTCCTTTATACATAGTACTCTTTACACACTAAGTTTACAGACAAGATTTTACTATTACACCATCTTCAGTAATTTTATTTTTAGAAATGAAACAATATTGGTGGCAGGAGGGACGGCATTCGAGGTTTCAAACTCCGATCCCTGCAATCCGTTCAGGCCAACCCAAATTTTCTACCTGTTTGGGATGTGCCATTGGTGGCACACTTGTATTTTGGGTTGAAGATAAGCTACTTCGTGCACGTCCTTGTCTATAAAGATTTGCCTACAAGTGCTTCTGCTATTCTGAATGGAAGCAGAACGCGTGACACATCTTGTTGCTTAATGCCGAATGCTTCCTCTTCTTCATCCTTTTGATTAAACACGAGCTTCAGAGACCCGCCTTGTTCAGCTGAAATGCTGGCAAGCATTTCAAGAAAACCAGCTAGCCGCGCCTTTAGGAACTTAACATGCGCATCACTGAAAAGCACTCGCTCAACATTTGCTGAGCCGAATTAAATTTCTCTGCCAAAGCTAGTGGTTGTCAAGCGACAACTTTTCTTCCAACCAACTAAAATTGACTTCGAGCTCCCTATCCCCTTCTATGCAGCCACGACATTCATTCCGTAAATTATCCACCGCAATTTCAGCACGCCAACCCAGTGAACAAATGAGCGAACACTTACATCAACAGCAGTACGTCTATATTGTGAATGACACTATTTCCCTATTCACTTTGAAGGATCTAAGGATGTGCACTTCACATTATTCTAGGAATCCAGCACTCACAATTTGACGTACTTTCTAGTATAACTATAATGGTACTCGCTATATGCGCAGATGACATCACATTTTATGAGGTGCTACATTTCGCTTCTCTACGAATGTTGTCATTTACTGGCTTGTCATCGGGTGAAGTACGCTGTAATGAGTACTGCCACAAATTGCACAATTTCTATCGTTTTTGACGGTTTCGCCTTCTCTTTCCTACTCTTAAAGGCAGCTTTCGCGAAAATCCGGATGAAAAGTTAAGGAAGTAGTGAATATGAAAGCCGAGATGTCTAGTAACAGGACGGTGGAGAAAAAATGGATGGAAATGGCCACATACCCGAGAAATAGGACCCCTTCCCACCGTTGGTTCTAGGCGCGGACGACCTTTCCGTCAAGACGCGGGTAGTCCGCATAGGTTTTCCACTGGCACTACCGAGACGTAATCATGAAGAGATGTTCGGAAATGCGACAGCATCTATTTTCATGCGGTGGCTTCAAGCTAAAAGTGAGAAAGCGCGATGCGATACTTTCAGTCCTGCCGATTTCCTTGACCAACTATACCTTGACCACCCACTAATCACGTCGCTAGGAGGCGGGCTGCCCTCGTCCAAGGCGGCTTGCCCTGACGAGGCCGCCTCCGCCACAGCTGAAGGGGGCGCCTTTTGCGGGGGATTTCGCCATAGATCGGCCTTTCAGCCCCGTAATTTTAAAGTGCATGCCTTCTTTTGGCGTTCCCTGTCACCCATATTATCGCGAACACTGTCTTTAAGTCGCATGTTTGAAAAACGCCGACATCTTTCACCACTTGTACAACTCGGTCTTACTTCCTTTTTATGATTCCACCGTGATCGTGTTAGCTACTTTCAACCTATTTCCGTTTCTGAATCAAAGCAGCTAATTTGTCACTTGCACTAGAGCCACGTTCGTACTCGGCGATTGATCGCCGCGATCGCATCCACTACGACTGACTAAACTTACCGAGCAGGTCGAGTGATCAGTATACGAGTATGCATAGGGAGTTTCCCAACTGGTCCGCGCGTTCCGCGAAATCAGTTTGCGCACTACAAGTTTTTATGATCCTCTGCGAATTTGGGGTGTGTGCAGATATGACAGCGAATCGCTTCGTGGCGTCCCGCTCGCGGCGCCATCAGTACAGGCCGTTGGGAAATCCGCTCAAGACACATTGTGCTGGTACCGTGAGGGACCTTTAGAGATTGCAAGTTGAACGCTTCGGGAGTTTGCCTACCTTTGAAGGTCCCTCACAGTACCAGCTCATTGCGTCTTGAGCGGAATTCCAAACTACTCGTACTTGCCGTGCAGCTCGCCACGGGCGGTCGCGCGATTCGCTGTTTTATCGGCACACACCCGCGAATTTGTCTCTCAACGGGACCAATGAGGAATTTGACGCGCGCGATGAAATAATTCGCGCAGCGCTATGAGATACTTGGATCCCGTGACGCAGAGCCTCATAGTCAGTGGGTAAAGGAATTCGGAGGAGGGGCAGATGGATATTTCTATTTCATAATTTTCCTGGTAACATCCTCGACACGCGCTCGAAGATTTCTGGCCGATGGGAAGACTTACAAGAAAAGGTCCTGGATCGATATGCATACATTGTACTATGTAGCTGTGACTATCCATTAACGACCTTTTCAGGAGGACGCTTGATGCATCGATCGACGGGAGCTGTCTTCAAAAAAATTTCCTCATGACCACACTTGACCCCATGCGCACCTATGTATTGATCTCTATCGCAGCGATCGATCGCCGAGTATGAATGCAATCGTACTCAGCGCGTTAGAAAATTCATGATCCTGAAACCAACCCTTTCAACCGGATATCATCCTTGTGTAGTTGTCTCGTATTGCTCTAAACGTTATCTTATAGTACTTGGCTTTTACGAAGTTCTTAGCGTAATCCTGCTCACTTCACATTTTACATCCTTTAACACGTGTGCTGCTTATTTACTACATGCATGATCTGTATATGAACCCATACAGCTTCATACTCCTGTGCTTTTTCCACGACATATAAGCTCTAACTCAGAAGCTTTTTGCGCATAATTGCAATTCGGTTTCAATGTTTGAGGACGTAACGAGGAGGAGCTTCCGTAACACTGTACTCTTTTAGTTGACTTCATGTAATTCCAATATGTCCAGTTTGATCACGTTGTATGATTCTGGCATCTGAACTTATATGATCATTAAGTCATTGAGCTTCGCCCAGCACTTGTTTATTGGTCCATTACGCTGCTCGCTTCCCGAACGACTTTCAGTTAGCATGATTTCCGATTTAAAGGTTCACTCATTCGCATGATATTTGCGCCACTTCCAGTGAGCTTTAGAAAGCTCCATATCGGAAGTACCTCTGTGTCCAACATGAGTTTGATTCGATAGAATTTCAATTTTTTAATGGTTCAGTGCTTTGTCTCGGAATTGATTCTGCACGGAAAGAATTTTCAAGTAGTTACGGCTAGACTAGGACGAATTTGTGGTTTGCTGAGCAGGATCCTTTGGGATTACTTCACAGCTATTAAAATGACTTTAATTGAAATTTTGCAACTATTCAAACGAGTTTAAGCTGGAGCAACTTTTTTTTTTGGAAATTTTTTTTTCACTCCCCTCTATAATGATCGAATAAGTTATAAACTAGTATCTTACGTACAAATATGCATGATAAATTTATTTTATAATAAAAATAATCGAGCAATTAAGGCAGCTAAATTTACGAAACTGTACCTACTGCACTATTTCCTTTTACTACATATCACTTTTTAGAGAAGACACAGACTGACACAGTCACCGTGGGGCCTTATAAATTTTGAGCCTATTCCGATGAGGTGGTAGTGTAGATCCCAGTACCTTCACAGAATAAAAGAGAAAACAAGCGGGTTCGAGGTCTCAATTTCATTTTCACACGACGTTGCCAGTGCGTATGCACCATTAGATTCGCAGATCTCGCAGAGTTTAAGTGATCAATGTATTTTTGAGCAGAAATTAATAAGTAGTGGTGAATAAATAATGAGTAACAAATGGTCAACTAGTAACATATACATATAGTGATATCGAGTTGTAAGGGAAGTTTTAGCCGGTTTTGCGCGTTCACAAATAAATCCAAATTTGAAAGCTCATAATCACATAGATCAATCTACGTGATGTGCTCCTCAGATAGACAAAAAGTTGTTCCTCCTGAATGTAGGTTTTTGAAAGAATTCTATAAATTCTTTGAATTGTTAGGGCAATTTCAAAATACGGTAAAATGGACACTTTTAGGATGGCTTCATTTCACGAGATCTAATTTGTTCTATCAGCAATGAATGCGTCCTTAATTAAATGTAAACACTTTAAGGAGAGGACGCATTGCGTTAGATGGAACACCTTGTCCCTGGTTTCAGAAGTGCAGAAATGAAAATGATATGCTCAGAGTTCAGGTTGATCAAAGTGCTTCAGCTAACAAGCAAAAAGCAATGAATGTCTGTATTTGCAGGGGATGTTTAACAAGGGAAGGATGGTAAGTCGAAGTGGCCGTTTGAAATGGGGTTTATACCAATGATAGGGCTCGGGATGCCATTCACCAATCTGCATTCCTTATCTGCTGTCCGTCTCTGGGAGCAGAGTTACAATTTGCGAGGCACTATGTCATTAGCACGGCCGTTGCGGTTGCAAGCAACGGCCTCCGTGGCTCAGAGGTAGTGTTCCGGATCGGCAGGCCAGGGGTGATGGGTTTGCTCCCCGCCGGTGCCGATTTCTTTGCATTTTGTGTTTCATTGTCAGTAAGTGCTTTTTTTCACTTCTGGACGTTTCCTTGTACTGGTACCTATCGCACCCATCATTTACTCTGCCAACTACTAACATTACTCACAAGGGAAGGATACTAAGTCGAAGGAATCCCGTACCACACGAATTAGGCGTTGTTGCGTAAAAAGATTAAGATATTCGCGCACAGGGGGTCGAATTACCCCTCTGTGCAAAATTTCAGCCAAATCCAGTTTTTGGTCCAACTTCGGAAAATCAGGGGTGACCAAGGGGTGAAATGGTAGTTTTTGAATTTTCTTCTACAAAAAACCCTGCAGCCTGAACAAGATAGCCTACACATACCTTTTACACTTGCCCATCGCACTCAATGTACGAAACAAGCGTCAAATAGGAGCACTTCCTAGGCAAGGGTCAACGACTTCTCCTTTGTTCAATGTGCTGCCACCCAATAAATAGCCCGTGAATTTTTCCGAAATTTGGTCAAATCCTCGAATTGGCTAAAAACTTGTCCATTGGGGTAATTTGACTTCCTGAACACGAAAATCGCCCTGGTTTTGCGCAGGAACGTCTGGCTCGCGTGCTATGGGCTTTCAAACCTACCATATAATAGTACTGCTTTTTCAAAAAAATCTCCATGACTCCGCTCAGAAAATCGTTCTGAAAATTTCGAATACAGATTTGAGATCAGCGTCCGAGAATACGTCGGACCATATGTATCCCATTCTGAATGGCCACTTCGACCTGGGGTTCTTCCCTTGTGAGTTTCTTCTCTTTCAACGCCTGTAACTCTGCTCCCAGAGATGGACAGCAGATATGGAATGCAGATTAGTGAATGGCATCCCGAGCCCTATCATTGGTATAAACCCCACTCCAAACGGCCACTTCGACTTACCATCCTTCCCTTGTAAGCCATTACAGGTATGATTGGCCACTTTAGTAGCTTCTATTTCTTCCTTCCTATTACATGTGATTGACCACTTTGGTAGCTATGATTCGCCAAAACTCAGAAAGTGGTTGCTGCGCGCTACTCCTCAGAGCAGCCATAGGCGACGGTATTGTACACAGATCGTCTTCAAGCAAATAAAGGAATTGCAGAATGAAGCACTTACTCGTCAGTCATACCCATCAGATCTAACGATCTAACGCTAACTCCTTGGGTAGCTCCTACAATAGCAGAGAGTCTAGGATGCGTGATTTGAAAGAGACTTTTTACGATTTAACGCGATGTGTTAGGTTGATCGAAAAGTTTTGATAGGGTTGAGATTTTTTTTCTAATTTATTTTACAACTCAGCGAGTAATGCAGGCTAATTAACAATATAATAACCATCGTTAGTTATAACATTGTCCCCCCTACGGGCAGGTCAGCGATTCTCTTCTCCCAGAAATAGGAGGATTAGGGTCAAAGAAGTCACCGACCACTTGTCCAAGGTGGTCATAGTTGACGAATTTTTTTTTGCTAGGAAAGCCTTAGGGGGCCGGAACAAGCGGTAATCTGAAGGGGCAGTGTCAGGGGAATAGGGCGGATGTGGAACCTTGTCCCAACCTAGCTCTTCCAATTTTGCACGGGTCCCTCACATAGGTAAAGAGACCTGTGCAAAATTGGAGGAGCTAGGTTGGGACACGGTTCCACATGCACCCTATTCACCTGATACTGCCCCCTCAGATTATCACTTGTCCCGGCCCCTTGAGGCTTTCCTAGCAAAAAAAAAATTCGTCACCTTGAACATGTGGTCGGTGACTTCTTTGACTCCTAATCCTCCTAATTCTGGGAGAAGCAAATCGCTCATCTGCTTTTTAGGTGGGATAATATTATAACTAACGATGGTTATTATATTGTTGATTAGCCTGCATTACTTGCTGAGTAATAGAAAAAAATCTCAACCCTATCAAAACTTTCCGATCAACCTAATATCATCAGAGTTTACGAAAATGGGAAAAGCAAACATGGGTCATGTTAGCAAAAGTGAGATGAATCGAATGAGTGCCCATTCTATGGAAAATGATGCCGTCTGAGCCAAGTTATGATCTCACGATAGTAATGTTACTAAAACCGGCCTAAATTTCCCTTACGGCCTAATCTATACTTGTGGCGATGGCAGCTCCAGTTGTGTAAGACCTTTAGTCAATGAATTTTTTTATTCAATGGAATTTTATTTGAAAAAATTTCTGCATCACTTTCATTCTTTTCATTGGTATTCAATTTCATCAATATACCTGAAGGGGGTCATTAGGGAGCAGCGCTCGCTATAATTATAACCACAGTCAATAATTATAAGCAGTGGCTCCCCCTAGACAGATCAGTTCGGCTCACCGAGCAGGCTTTTTATTCGAGGTGGGGACTTGATAATTAGGAGATTTCAATCTATGAACTTTTATTTCTATCCAAGACGTAAAGAACTCAGACTAAATTACTCGTACCTATTGCAAATTATTTGCGATTTGAAACCTTACTTTTCCTTTATTTATAGTTGTGACGATAATTGTATTCAAAAGTGGCGGAAAAATAAATGAAATTTCAACTTGTACTTGTTCTCACAAGGAAAACACCCGAGGTCGAAGAGACCGTTTCTGATGGAATTCCGTCCAAAGTATTTTCGGACGCTGATCATTCTGTGTTCCAGTTTTGCAAAACCATTCTCTGAACATAGTCAGAAGGCCTCTTTCGAAAGAACATCAATACAAATGCACCACAAGAGCGCGTGCCAGTAGTTACCTAGCACAGAGGTAACTGTCTCTCTCTACAGTCTGAATACGTTGGTTCTGTTCCTCATGGAGTTGGTGCTTTTGGATTTTGTTGAGCTTCTTCTAATATGTATATGAGCACTTCAAATTCGGTATTTCCACGTGGTCAGGTGGTGGGCTTACAAGTTTTTTTACAGCAGTCATGTCCGATTGTACCCTATCCTTTCAAGGTGAAGAAATCGTCCGCAGAAAAATTTCTATGTTACCCATATATTTATGTTGTGTATGCTTTATAAGGGCCACATGCAAAGTTTCACGCGAAGTGAGATCTCGGCAGAATACAGCTCCCCAAACCCTCGGCCGGGTGGGCGGGGCCTCCGAGTAAAAGCCCCATCCCGTCTTCCGCTGCGGTTGGGAACGGAGAGTGGGACTGTTTACATGACTTTGTGTTCCGATGCGTCTCCGAACGTGAAGGACAACGGAGTGGGCACTTGCTCGGAGGCACGCCCAGCTGACCAAGACTTTGCGGTGCTTTATCGCAGTCGGATTCACATTCTTTCGCGTTAAACTTTTCATGCGGCCCTTATACAGTGCATACAACATAAATATATGGGTAACAAAAAACCTATTTTTCTGCGGACGATTCCTTGAAGATAGCTTCATTATTTATCGATGTTGAACAGGCGTGGTACTATGGTATAAGGTACTGGAATATAAAAGCTTTTCGCGATGTGCATAACGAATGGAAAAGTTCCAATGGCTTCATCCTACCAGCCACCATATACTCCATTTCGGAGCGCCTGCTAGGGCGTGGCCTACGGACATGGGTGAGTGGCGAAGTAAGAGTGCGTGGCAAGAGTGAGGATGTGAGGCGGAGTGAGAGAGTTTGATACACTCTCACTCAAGTCCGTAGGCCACGCCCGATCAGGGGCTTCGAAATGGACTGTACGTAGTCTCACTTCTACCGCTGGCGACATGGCAGACGTGGTAGATCATTTCTGGTAATGGAAAAATACAACACCTCAAAAAATAGCGATTGCACACATAGTTGCTGAAAAGATAGATCGCCCACCACTCAACCACGGCTCATGCGAAATGGACCGTCAAAGTGCGGTAATATCGACTCAGAAGTTTCTTCTGTAGCCGGTAGAAGTTCAACAAAATGCGAAAGCAGCGTCACCACAAGAATCCCAACCACGTTGTCTAGTTGGTGAGGCAAGACTCGCCTTATGTCGAAAAATCGCAAGGCCGCCCGCGGCTAGCTCGGGTTGGTTTTTCGCGTGCGATTGCGCTTGAAACCTTTGAAGTTTGATGCCCGAATTACTTAGTTGCTGATTATTGAGCTTCTTTGAGTTGATGATGTTTACTTCGTTGTTGTTTGTTGCCGTTATTTAGCTTTTAAATTATTGTTGTTGGATTTCGTTGTTTCATTCGCTTTATGATCGAACTGTGGTAAAGAGCGCAGGGGGCATCACTCTATGGACATCAATTACCTTAGTCTAGAAGGGAACAGAATCACTTTTCTACACTCAGGCTCAGGCTTTACTTGAAAGTGCACATTGACCCTTCAAAAATCCACTCAATATGCTTAGATGGGCAACTTTTTGTTAACCCCCCCCCCCTCACTGCGATAGCACCCTGCAGTTACACAGTCTGCATCATGCATCATGGTTCTCAGCTATCAAAACACAACAAATGCACCTTTTTCGAAGATCTCCCACGGTGCCATAATTTTGGGTCCTGAACGGGGATCCCAGCTGACAACTGCAAGTCGTGCTGATAGAGCCGCCGGCGCAACGCTGCGGAGCGATTTCTCGACATAAGGCTACATACCCCAACTAGTTAGTCATGTTGAGCTATAATATAGACTCGAACTGATGTCACGCGAATGGTAGCGAATTCGATTACGGTTTGCCATCTGACTTTATGATTGAGGAGAATACGTAATTTCGAGATTGTAAGGCTGCATTCATACTTCACCTTAAGCACCGCATTCCGTACGAAAGTGCTCTCACTTACACATTTGCCGATCACTACCTTGTACTGATCACGAGCATTGCATCGGGCGGCACTTGCGTTTGGGTGCGTGCAGATATGACAGCGAATCGCTTCGCGGCGTTTCACTCGCGGCGCCACCAGTACGACTTGCGAATCGATTGCTCTTGGGAGCCCGGCAGAGCGTGGCTGCGTCATTTCTGCGCTTTCACCCATGCCACACTGCCTCGCTTGAAGACTGCCATGCCCTGCCACTGGCACTCGCACCCGCCGCGCCATTCGCCGCGGGCGGCCACGCGATTCGCTGTCATATCTGCACACACCTCTTGCGTTTTACGCATTCTTTGCAAAGTGCGATTGCCTTTTAGGAGTGAGTGATTTCGGTGACTTCGAACATTCGATTTCAAATATGGAATAATAGATGGCCTAGGTCAGTAATCAGCCAAGCTCCTCTGCTTTTTTCTTACAATACGTTTCAAGTGCATCCGATGACTCAAAAACACATTGTGCCAGTAGGCGATTCAAGAGGTGCAGCTCATCAGTCAGTTCTCTTGCTGATATACTCGTATTCGTTGATGTCCAATAATTTCACCAATTCATCTTTCGGATCCTTACAAAAGATCACAAAGTGCTTGCCATCGCCCATTATATAATGTAAATAAATTAAAGTCATTTCTATCTCAGTGCTGAAAATAAACCGAACTGACGTGCTTCAGTGCTCCTTTTGTTAGATTTTCGAGTTGGTGACCTTTTATCGGCATTCTAAAACGTTGCCACTACTGTGCTGGTGCCACGTCGTACTTGTGTAATTGTGTGTGAAGGTTAGAACAGATATTACCAACCTCAATAAAAATAGCAGTTTTGTTAGATGAACTTGAAATACTTTAAAGTTTCCCTTGTGGTGATAAGAACGCTGTGCTGTTGATCGGTCGAGTACAGTGTGGATGATTGGGCTGATAGCGAGGACGATTTTGAATGCACCAAGAGGGGTAAGGTGAAATTCCATTACAGAAAAGATCATCTGTGCCAAAATTACCATTGAAAAAGCGCCTCTTAGGATCCAAATCGTGATCAGGCAGCGCTGCCAGTCGCGATGACTAGCACTCTCTTGTCGAGTTGCTGCGAGGGCGGGCCATGCTGGACTGATCCCGCCCCTCGCCGGTCTGCATCCCCTCTTGCCCGTGGGGGGCGAAGGAGAGCGAGTGAGAGAGAGGGCTTTCGGGTTCCTTTTTTTTCAGATTGATGACCATTTTATTCCGTTCTTTCTCTACTGCCACACTATGATCACCTCTTCTTTCGCATTCCACAGCCTGCCATGAATGACAACCCATCGGATGTCTTAAAAATTCGGCTTTTTATTTTTTACGTCATTCCCAAGAATTCTCTTTGCGCCATTCTACAAAGTGTACGTATGTTTTCGTTACAGCTTCCTGTGTTCTACAGAACGGTGTCATTTATTTTTTGATTCGTCTAATCAATTTTTCTTCTTTTCAAGTGTCAGAAATCGAATCTCAGGACCGTTTTCCGCAGACATTGTTGATGTCGCGAACGGAGGCTTTAGCAACTTTTTACACCGATGATAAGCAAAGAAGAGCAGGTGTCGAAATTGCAGATTCTTGCCTCCTGGAATTTCCACTTCTATGCCTTGAAAATTATGAAGACATTAGATTGAATCAGAAATAAATACCTCGAGTAGTGGGCTAGCACACATGCCTGAAAGTAAGAAGTGCGGGTTCGAGTTCCGTTCGAGACCAAAGCTTTTGTCCATAGCACAGCATCCTTGTAAGAAGAGTAACATCGCTTTGTAGTGTGTGTGTTTTGTCGAACAGCAAAAAAATGATAAGAAACAATCATTCGGTCGGTTCGAGTCTATTATGAACTCGTCCCCTAGCGATTCAGCCTAAGCGGACTAAAGTGAATTCTTCTAAATCACATTTCATCATGTTCCCATTGTAAGCTTTCGCAACTTGCAAAAGTAAAAATTATTGTGTAGTTCAGTGATAAGAATCGTGTACTGGGGGTGTACGCTTCGGACAAGCGCTCGTTTCACGTGCAGGGAAGATGAAGACATATGGCTCCTCCCGCAATTGTGTAACTAATTAAAAACAATGTCACTGGAAATCAGATGAGATGAAATGAATGCGTTAGGTAAATGGTAAATAAGCCGCTAAGCATTGAATCAAATCACCAGTATCACTAGACTGTAAACTGGTTCCGCAATTTTTCAAACACCTTGAAAATTTTCTTCTGAGTATTAGAATTGAGGACTCATTCACACAGCTTTATTGGCAAGCTTTCGCTGTAGTAACAGCTTCGGTAGCTGTTACTACAGAGCTGTAGTAGCAACTCTACTAAGAAAACTAGTCCACTCTACAAGGCGACAAAAAAACCTAACACTCAGAAGAAGATCTTACAAAAATTACCTTGAAAATTGATGAGAATTGATGCGGAGTGGTCGCATCCCTGCCGTGGCTGTTCCATTCCCATAGCAGTTATATTTCAAAACTGCCCATGCAAACAAGCCTATATAAGCTGTTCAAAACATCTTTGTTAGACCTCTCAATCTTCCATCATATAACTTAGCAATAATAAAAATGATCAAATGTACATCAAAATGAGCACCTCAATACGACTCATCATGAACTACCGTTCGGAGAATCGGCCTAGATTTATCAATAGGAGTTCTCAATGGAATCCGTAGAAAACTAGTCCACTCTCCAAGGCAACTGAAAAAATTCTTTTTTTTTTCGTAGTTTCATCGATTCAGTCTCAAGCTTCAGGCTTATTTACCCCTCTGTCGTTTTTGGGGAGGGAGGGATATTTCTATCGAGCCATCTATTTTACATTACCTTCCGGTTTTCTTGGTAATTTTTCTCACGCCTGTCCGCCTATTTTGGTTAGTGCACCCATTAAGCTCGCTGTTTCGTACGCGGTTTGTGATTGGTGCACCAATGCTGACGTTAAATGAATAATAAACAAATTCTGATTGTATTTGGGTTTGCTTGAGGGGCTGGTGTTGTTGCTTAGCTCACTATGCGTATTATTTTGCTAATTTATGCCTGAATGATGGTTCATGTTCTCTATTCGAACTCCTGGGGGCTCAGAAAATAGTGAGCCTACTCAGAATTTGCGTTGTCATATTCATGCTTTGCATTGTTATTCACAGAAATATCTGAGAATGCTGTAGGACAAAGGGAGCCTGCGCGGCGTCGCAAGTCTTAATTGACGTCACCCTTGCGACGTTCCCGCGATGGGCGCGGTAGGGAGCCAAGTTCTCTCCTCCCAGTTTTTCGTTTCACATTCTCTATCGGATTTGCAAAAACTCAGGGATTGAATAGCAAAGCTGGGAACCATATTGCAAATTAGTCAGGTAAGCTTTTCTAATCTATGGATGCTCAGTTGATTTCATTCATCGATGCTCCCCTCATCTGTTTGGTTTTGTGTCCCTCATTCATTCACAATATTAATATTCTCGTTTGCAATATTTCGTAATTGATGATGGCGTGACAGAAATTCTAATCAACCTCAATGATCATTTTGTGCTCTGGTTCATTTTTCCACGCATCGAAACGAACACATTTGACTTCAGTCGACTGATTTGTCTAATTGTAAGGAATCCATTTTCTGGTGTGCGAGTTCAGACAAAGTTTTGATTCCACATAGAGAAATTGAACGACCCAACCTTCCTCGATATTTTCCCACGACATTAGTCGCCCCAAACCGATCTGGTGACCTTATCGAAGTGGTATTATTGGACGTAACCAACTTAGTCTTCATTGAATTGCTAATCATCAACGCATGTTGTTGATGCTATTTCCTTCGTGGAGTTATTAAAAAATCGCGAGGTAGTAGATGTTTTCATTAACCTCACAAAGTGTTGAATAGAGGAAAATGCTGTCATTTTTAATTTGACTCCAGAAGCATTTGAGTGAGTTTTTAGAAGCTGTCCGAGGGGCTGGGGAACAGGCCACAAAGAATAATGAACGCCGTGCATCGGTTTTTCAAACCTCCTCAAAACTTTTATGAATCAAAACAAATGGATGGGAATGGGACCCAGAGAAAAAAGGGACAATGGGCATGAAAGCCAAAACTATCTCCTCGTAGTCAAGCGTCGTATTATGAAGTCCCGGTAGGACAGTCGTGTTGATCAGTAAGGACACCGGAAGGGGTAAATTCGGCTGATTGTGGAATGTGAAAGTAGGGGTGCTTAGCATTGTGAAAGCAGAGAAAGAACGAAATAAAACGGAGAAAAAACCGAGAAGTAGGAATTGGGAAACATCGGTGCTTTCTCGCGCCCTTCTGCGTTACTAGCCTAGGGTAGACTGCAGACGGGCTGAGAGGCCAAATCAACCTGCCGCGATCGTTGTCCCGCCCTCGCCGGCCCGCAACTACTACGGCTGATGGGCTGAGGACGACTCGCCGTGCTGCGGGACCGTTATCAGACCTCAAGCCGCCCCTTTTTATTGCGAGTTTCGCCACACATCACCTCTTTTGAAGTGGAAGGTTCGTTTTCAGAGAACTCGTATTCTCAGTCCTCACTTTCTCCTTACCCCTCCGGGTGCCCTTAAATTGTTGAAACTGGAGGCAGGGCACTCCCAGGTGTCGAGGAAAGTAGCCGCTTCAGTGCCCCCCTCCCCCTCCCCACCTCTACGGATTCCAAATATGACCACCCCTTTTTTGACCTTTACAATACCAGCAACTGTTGCCGTATTTAGTTGCAATGTGTTTTATTGCTATGAATTCTTACTCAATGCAAAAAAAAATATTTATTTCACATCCCCTCGAACGGGTTCGCTGCGACGTACCCTTCCCTTATCATTTGCTTATTGAAAGTTCAAATTCTAGCGCTAATCGCAGACCTCTGCACGGATGTCCCCCCCCCCGTCTGGTCAAATTTGACCCCCTTCCGTCCTGTCAAATACGACCCCTCTACGTCCGGTCAAATACGATCCTCCCTCCAGCCGGCAATACGACCCCACTGTCGAGGAATCCTTGACTCCCGATGTACCCTGCTGGTAATAGAGGACCACTCAAGTGACACGGCTATAGCCTGAGCCAAGCATGCCTCCCACAGTATACCAGGGTCATTACGTGAGAAAAGGCTTTATATGGTATGAGGTAGTTGCCTTGAGTATCAGTTGACCCTCACAAGGTTATTTCTGATCAGCTAAATTGACATGACCACACTGTGCTCACCGTATATTTATCATAATTAACCTATCCAATAATTGCTACTTAACGCAGTAACCTACCAGATCGTCATCGGCCTCGACTGCTTTAACTGCAACCTTTCGAATCTAATGGAGTAAGACCGCTGCAAAGTAGAGTTTCGCGAGAAAAAGAAGTAATCTTGCCGGTTTCTTTTCTAGCCAGTTGTCATGGCGGGATTCCACGTCACGTACGCCTTGTGAATTTTTTCTTGGCGGCATTATTGACGTAAATTGGGTGGTCCCCCACCCCGTATCATGCGATTTGCGCTAGGAATAATGACTTGAGAGACCTCGGGGTATTCAGACCATCCTTCGATTATCGTCCACCCACTTATCGCGCTCCCCTATGAAATCCTCTAGAACTCGTAACAAAGTTCGCTTTACTTCTGAAGTGCTCTCCTTGCTGTACAACCGGTGGAGGTCTCTGTGGCGTAACAGTATAGCTTTCATTACGATGTCTCATGAAGCGATGACATTCCTTTTTTCAAGAGGATTCTATGCACTCTCCTTCATGCTCTATTATACATATTCTGAAATCGAGCAAAGTTGTTCTACGTTTCATCGGTTTACTTCTGAAAGTAGCTTTCCACTAAGTCGGGTCTGAGCTCCTCTGTAGTAACTTACGATCTCTTCGTACCGTTTTGGCTTCACGTGATACCGTTTCGCCAAATTCGCTCAACCTGGACTAAAGGTCGTTTTGGGTTATCTTTAGAAGTGTCCGCTATTTTTAAAGATAGCTCCTTTACTTGGAAAAGCAGTGAGCGGACAAGGTGATAACCTGTCAGCGCTTCGAGGAGTACGATGGACGTCGCTGAACCTTTTAATCGAGTTTGTGGAGAGCATCTGTCCTTGATAGTCTTGCGGTATGAATTATTAGGTTGATTCATAATAAATCGGACAAATGGTAGTGATGATTTCTAGAGATCATAACTCAGTAACGAATTAACGAAAATGGACGCGCGAGGTACCGTTGGAATGAGTATGAAAAGCTCTTCAAAGTACCGTAAAATAATCACTCCAAAGTAAATTCATTCCGCCACAATGCCGCACGATTTCAAGCGGTCCAGAGACCACATCCGCAACGTCATACTATTTATATCGCTATCTGGCCAGGAACCCGCGGATATCGGCAGACGTCTGATAGAAGTTCACAAGGAGCATGCCCCCGGCAGAAGTACACTGTAGTTGTAGCATTCGAAGTTTGCGTCAGGCGACTATTCCATCGAAGACGAAAACCGCGGTTGGTGGAGCGTACACGGCGTAGAGTACTGGGAGCTGCTCGATGAAGGTACCACAGTATCCGCCGACGTCTACGTTCGTCAATTACGAGAATTGAAGGCCAATGTCCAAAATTCGCTACGGCGGCGGTCACATGTCTACTTCCAGCACGACAACGTGTCTACTTCCACAGACCGCACTTCGCAAGATCGACCAAGGCCGAGCTGCTGTCGTGCAGTTGGACCGTACTTCTATACCCACCGTACTCCCCAGACCTGGCCCCTTCAGATTTCCACCTTTTCTCCCACAGCCAACGCCACCTGGACGGCCAAGACTTCAAAACTCGCGACGAGGTCAAGGCCGCACTCGGCAACTTCTTCGAGCTCCAGCTTCCGGCCTTCTGGAGCAAGGGCATCCATGATCTGCCTATACCGTGGCAGAAGGTCATCGATAAAGATGGAGTATATTTCAAGTGAATCCCTGTTGTCGTAAAAAAGTTGTACGACAATGATTGAAATTGGTCAATTTGTCCGATTTATTATGAATCAACCTAATATGTTGTCGTCGTGCAGGAGTATGACTCAGCATTGTCTGAAGGGTACTTCAGCTGGCTCTTCTTCTCTCGATAGAGTTGGGCTATGGGGTTTTTTCTGGCAGTTATGATGTTCCGACTGCATTTGCTTGTTTCCTAGACCCTCCACACCCCATTAAGTAGAGTTCGTGAATTTCCGGATGGACACACCAGTTTATCCTAGCAATGAGTTCTCGAGCTGCCCTAGCATCGGTTTCGTCCCTTCTCTACAAGATACAAGTAAGTTCTCAAGTATTTTTGCAGCCTTTTGCCATCTCTGGGAGGCCAAAGGTCGTTAGCACTGTTTCGTGCTGCAAGAAACCTACATTTTCGACGATTGTATTGAAGCAAAAACTCAGTTGTGAAAAAAAAAACGTTGTCAGATTCTGAAAGAGTAGAATAAGCTTTTTTTAATGGTATATCACTAAGAGAACGCTGATAGACATAATGAAGCATTGGCCTCACGCTACCCTGTAACAACACTTGGTGAGTTTAGAGGCATAAGGCCCTATTTTGAAGAATCAAACTGATACAAAAGTGCTGCCGACCCTATCTGTCCGAATACATCACTTTCCGAGGAGTCCGCGACACCTCCCAGAACTTGATTCCATTGATCTCCTGCCGGGGTCCCCAACTAGGAGCAAGGTCTGTCAAGCCACTCATCCTAGCATGGTGTTCCAGAAAGCAGCGCTGGGAAATATTTGTGAAGGAATGTATGGAAAAACTTGCGTGTCGTGGCTGTGCGTTGTTATACATGATGTGAGTTATGTCATAAATGGGCTGATTTTTAATTTACTCTATTGACGCCAACAAAATATTGCAATACATTGGCGCCCACAATTCTGGCACTCCCTGTACGTACAGTAGCGCTGAAAGTCTTCGGCCAAACACTTTTTTGTCATAACTTTTTTTCTACCTGACCAAACTTGACAAAATTTCAATATGAGGTGTCTAAACCTATTGTCAACATTTCCTTCTACTTGAGCGCCGCTTGACTCTTTCACGGTTCTTTACAAGAATTTACTACAAAACCACCAGAGAAAAGGAAAGGGTTCAGTCAAGAAAAACGGCTTTCTTTACCAAAAATAAAACTAGCAAGCCTCAGAAAAAATCGACATTCTGAAGAGAAACCACTTTTGATGACAGCGGCGCAGCAAGACGCATAGGGATGGCACTCCAAAAACAAAAGATTGCATTTAACCACGTAACTTACACCGTTGGGCGCCAAAATATTATGTTTGGTGTGCAGTGTCTCCAAGTATGACATACTAAAATTTCTCTTAAATCGGTTCAGTCGCAAAAAAGTTACAAGCGAAAAACCCAAGTGAACAACCATTTGGCCGAAGACTTTTGAGCGCTACTGTAGATAATGGGATAACAGAGTGTCAGAAACCAATATGTGCGCGCTGGTAGTCTAACTTACTACTACTAGGATGGGGACTAGCGTACTGAGAAATTGTATTTCTTCTTTTTTTTGCACCAATTCTTTTATCGTGAAACCAGCATTCAGGTACACCAATGCCTGCTCAAATTTTCGGATTCGGGTCAAAATTTCGATTGGGCCGGAAACTTAAAGGAACCGGAACGGGTCCGAAACAAGAGGAAGAGGCAAGGAAATGAGCATTTTGTAACGAACACTCAAGGTTAGAAGCGATAATAGGCGAAAAAACCCGGACTCAAGCGACGCTGCGGTGCGTATTCGCATCCCATTCGCATCAACACACTGGACTTTCCGAGTTGTCCGCTGTAGGATGGGCCACGGACCAACGTTAGTTGTAGCACCTGATTCCCAACGCAGTGGAGTGGCCATTCCCACTACATTAGCATATATGCAAGTACATCTAGAAACAATATAAAAAGGAACAAAGGAAAAAGTAAAAGTAAGAAACAACTCTATACTAGAAACATTTCCTCTTGGCACCATGCCGAGGCGTCAAACTGGCGAGTTTGTGCAATGGCGGCTACTTGAACTCGTCCGATCTACTTCTGTTCTACAGTAGGCCAAAATTACCCCCTTCCGGTGTCTTTAAGGCTAGCAGTAGTTTTAGCGCGGCGCTTTAAAAGTGATCACTGCACTTAATTTCCATATCAAAATGTTTACTAACCCAGAAATTAAAAATCCAATTTCTGCAAAAGTTTGTCCTCAATGGAGATCGAACCATCGACCCCTTTTTGGCATTCGTAGGGCCTCTAGGCAAGAAAAAAGACATCACTTATAAGTTTCATGCACGCACCCCACACGATGCGGAATTCGCTTTCGGAAAGCGCGCCGTGACCTGGCTGACCTTCCTTGTCAGAGGAGAGACGGATTCAAGAAGGGAAAGATGTCAGAACCGCCGTTAACACCTTCTGGAGATTGAGAAAACAATATTAGTATGGAGAGATTAGTATAGCGCAATGATTGCTTGCAACAGTGCGCTCAATGTAATGATTTTTGTCTGATACCTAGCAATAGTAATTGAGCAATATTATCAAACCTGCAAACTTGGGATACGAGAATGGCAAGCATTTTTTGACCAGCTTGGTTCATGCAAGCTTTACATGGTACAACAAAATTATTGATCGCTTGTGTAGCCCCTGTTATTTGAGAAGTACGTCAGCGCAGTTTGTAAGTAATAATGGAGTCAATAAAATCAGTATTTTTCTGTGCGCTTGTTTATGGTGAGGGTACACCACTTGTTGACAACTAAAAAAGCACATGCAAAGATCTGCCGGCCCGTACATGCATTTCCAAGAGCAACCATTAAAGACTTAGTGTAACTGGAAACTCGCAGAGATCATGCAAACCGTGGCGGCAGAGTCCTTTCAAAAACCTCATATTGAACCGCTTTGGTGGTTTTCGACTTCATCATCAAGAAACCGCAACTTTTTTTGTCTCGTTGCATTCAGACAATTGAAAGAACTGTAATATATTGACGATGTCAGTGGGAGCACGTTCATCTTCACTTAATGGGGGAGAAGCTTAGATGTCGGACGGAGCTCGAACCCACGCTCTAGCTTTCCGGGCATGTGTGTTATTCCAATACACCACCCTTTTCACACTAGCTCAGCTTCTGAATGGTATATTTACCACCAGTTGACTGGCGCACACTACTGTGCGCGATTCATGGCAATGTTGTGCAAAATGGGATTGATCGACATGACCACCATTGGATACGGGATTGAGTGAAGATTTTCTTCCCTCTGCTTCCAGCTGAGCTTTGAAATTGGAAGGAAAGCAGGCGAGGTGACGTGATTAGAAAGCATTCCGGTAGTAATATAGATGATTCGCTTCTTATCGAACACATATTGCTTGTCATCGACATGAATGGCGCGCAGAAATGTGCGCCAGCCAACTGGTGCTTTTTATAACATTTTATCATTTTTTCTACGCTACAGAGGATCACACTATCGGCAAATCGTTTTGTTTTTCTTTTTACCTATTGCTATTTGCTACCACACGCTCTCACCCGGTGTCGATTTTTGCGCTTGACCTGTAGTAAGGGAGGCAGTAGGGAAAAAGCTATATATTGTAGTATACTTACTTACTTGAATACCTGGATACTCCTATCGGCCTGTCGACGCGGAGCCCATCTTTCGCCACAGATCGCGGTCCTTCGCTGCAGTTGGCCACGGATTGGAGTCGCGTCTGAAACGGTAGAACAGTCCTGTGGCTTGTCGAATAGAATCTGCCCAGTGTATCGGAGTTTTGCCCATCGGCCTCTTGACATCTCGCGGTCTCCAATCGGTGACTGCTCCCGTCCATCGTCCGTCGGTCCTTCGTTGAATATTGTTTGATGTTCGATGTGGTATACCTGTATTTATTCCTTGCTTATCTCTTATTCGAAATGCGTCGCCTCTCGGCACCAAGTAAGTATTATACCACCCTCCAGAAAATCAGAGCCTACGCATAACGACTCCACTTATCTCACCACTGGAGGGAAGTCTGCTCCACAGACACTCCGTTATATGCTGAAGGCACATCATTCGCCAGCTACCGATGTTTATCATTTTTTCCGAAAGTGCACCACTATTTGGAATCTCGGATGGTCCAACGGTCGATGCGCTTTCTTGCAAATTATACCGCATTACAAAATGATTTATTTGTTGTGTAGCAATGCAAATCTAGATTGCATCATGATCAATATACAATGTACTTTCAAATGACAAAAGCCATCATTTAGAAGGCTAGGCAGCCCAGCACTCGATACATCGCTGCAAGTGATCAGAAAAGAACATAGAACAAACATTGGCGTCACTGAGCATGAGACAATTTAACTATAGTGGTCATATCGTAGTAGTGAATGGTGTACGGGATTTCATTCCATCCACTGGCTAATGGCTCTTAGTAGCTCGTATCAGTCGTTATCAGTTTTGATAAGTCGCCATTAATGTCCCTGTCCACCCTGCAAAACATCTATGAGTGTCTACGCTCCAGGATTAGCGGGAACACGAAGCGGATTTTGTGACATTTGCCTCGTGACGCTTCTTATCAAATCTTATCAACGGTTATAAGTACAGGTTAACCGTCATCAATGTCCCCGTCCCACCCCGCCAAACATCTATAAGTGTCAACGCTCCGCGATTAGAGGGAAACGTCAAGCGGATTCCGAGAAATTTGCTTTTGACATTCCTTATCGAATCTCATCGTCCTTATCAAGCTGGATCACCCACCATCAATGTCTCCGTCCCACTCCGCAAAAGACTATGAGCAGGGTACGCTATGAGTCGAGGATCCATCGGCAGAGTGGGTCGTATTTGACGATCAGGATGAAGGAAAGTGTAGGTTGGGATACACGGTTTGATCTAGGCTCGCGACCCTGTGTGAGCCTGTGGCCTTTGCCCTGTGACATAGATTACTCAGACAATTCGTTCGTGTAAATCCTATCTTCCTTAAAAGTTTGATCCGTTGTTGCCTCTAGAGAAAACAGTTATAGAGAACGAGTTTATAGGAATCGTCCACGGAAAATGAGTTTTCGTGTTACCCATATGTTTATGCTTTATTTGCCTAATGTTGGCCTCATGCAAAATTTCACGCGAAAAAATGTGAATCTGGCTGAGATACAGCACCACAAAGTGCGTCCAGGTGGGCGGGGCCTCCGTGAAAAAGCCTCGTTCCGTCGTCCGCCGCCGTTGGGAACGGAGAGTGGGACTGTTTACGTAAACTTCTGTTCCCACAATGCGTCTCCGACCACAGTGGACGACGGGACGAGGCTTTTAAACGGAGGCCCCGCCCAGCTGGACGCACTTTGTGGTGCTGTATTTCAGCCAGATTCACATTTTTTCGCGTGAAAGTTTGCATGAGGCCAACATTAGGCAAATACAACATAAACATATGGGTAACACAAAAACTCATTTTCCGTGGACGATTCCTTTAAGGGATGTGCATGGTCACCGCGTGACCCAGTGGCCCTACTGACCGTGTGTCCCAACCGTCACCCGGATGAGGGGTAGTAATTGTACAGACCAGCAATGACGTAAGTTAGACGAATAAAAGAACGCGCCAGTCACCTAACCCGGTTATGTAAGAAAATATGACGAAATTTTGAGTAATCAATACAAAAGTTGCAGCAACAAAATACTTGGTAATACTATGCAGTCGGCAATAGTAACTGATACTGCAGAGGCTATGTAGATGTTTTATAGGGGGGGTCGTGTTTGGATGTATTGAAGCGGCCATGTTCCTCGACAGCTGGGTGTGCCCTGCCTATGAGTATGAACACTCTAGGATCGATGCGAAAAGCGAAACGGATTCGACGACTCTAGCCTTTTCACACTACTTATCGAGTTCAATCAACCGTCATCAGTGCCGGTCACCTACCATTAATAAACTCGTCCCACCTCGCACTACACCTATGAGGGTTAACGGTCTAGGGTCAACTCGAAAGGCGAAACGATTCTGGTGACATTTGCCTTCAGACGCTCCTTATCGAATCCTATCAAGCATTACCAATTTGGATCACGTCCTGCTTCAAGTGAACGTGAGGAATGTTATTCCATGAGTCTTCCGCAAAGCAAATTAACCACAGGGTGCAGAAAAATTGTTGACCACTCAAAAAAGTCACGCTATTATTACAGCAAAAAGGATGACAACACAAATCATCATCGTTGCCTGTTGACCAGCAAGAGGGACCATATACCTGTGCATTTGGTGGTCAACTGAAAGACCTGCATTTCTTATATGGGACACCTTATCGGTCTTTCTTAGCACATTAGGTTCCAAACATCTCTAATATGCGAGCGGTGTGTCATTAGGACAGGATTTCGCGAGACTGCGTACGGTGTGCGCGCTGGGAACGTCATATGTGTTTCGTCTTAAAAGCACCAGTAGGGGTAAGGGAAGACTGAGATCTGCGAGTACATGTGCTCTGGAACGAACCTTCTCCTTCAGAAGAGGTCACATGTGGCGAAAATCGCATTGAAAAAACGCGGCTTGGGGTCTTATGGCGACACCGCACCTCGTCATGCCGTCATGCGGTCATACGCCCGGGCGAGTCGCCATCGAGGTGCGGGACAACGATCGCGGCTTGCTGCTATAGACTCTGGCCTGTCTTCAGTCCACTCTGGCCAGTGACGCAGAGGACAAAAGAGAAAAGGCGGATTTTCAGGTTCCTATTGCTCGGTTTTTTCGCAGTTTCATATCGTTCTTTCTCTACTATCATATTGCTGAGCACTCCTACTTTCGTAATACCCCAATTTGCCAAATTTACCACTCCCGGTGTCTTTAACACGGCGACATTGCGTCCCAATGGTGGGACGCACGTTTTCTGCCGCGTGGGACAATGCGTCCCAATGGTGGGATGCAGCACAGAAAACTCCTTTTTTCAACTGATTTGAAATCCACAAATAATTAATTTTGATCAACATGCACAAGAGTATCTAGGGTCAAAATCGCACACTTACATCTTTTCAACAAGTTTTTTTTTCATGCTTTGTATCGTCATCCAGCACAGGTATGTTATCATCGCTGTCGATCCACAGATCGTTAAAACTAGCATTCAGCTCGTGTGAAGTCGTTGTAGGTATCCATAGTCAGTTAGGAGATTTGTGGTCATTCAGTTCTTGTTTAAGATATTTATACCTGCGAGACCTCGAATTTCTTCACATGCCCATCATCTGATTAAGCACTTCCCATCACTACCATGCAGTAATCTCTTATTCAAGCCCTCGATGGGTATCTAAAACTCCGCAGCGCTCACTACTTTGTATTAGCGCTCAAGGTACGCGCGAAATCCAGCGGGCTTGGAAAGGTAATATCAAAAATCCTAATGCTGGGACGCAATTCTCGGCAAGGCGAGCGCGCGATGTCCCACGTGGCAGACCCGTGAAAAAACGCGCGGTTGCCGACGTGGTAAGGCGATTCAATGTCAGTACCAGAATTACCTGACACTTGCGTTTCCAAGTTTAGGCAGATTTAGGCATCGACAAAAGTTCAACCGATCAACTTGGAGAGGTAATCGATATGTGTCCATTGGGGTGACTAGTTTTTGAGAATGCCTTACAATCACATGAAACATGAGAATACCTTATAAAGCATTAAGACATATGTATGATTTTTGCCACTTTCGGGGCATCTTTTGAATTTTTCTTCGTCGGCATATCCTTCAGCACTCCTACTTGATAATTGAGCGTTTCAACCCACTCGAGGTATTTCTGGAATGTATCTTCAAGGTATTCAACTCTTAAAAAAAAGTCGCATTTATTGAAAGGCGGGTCGGGCCACGAGGTCGAATTTCCGCTTCGCGGCGGTGCACTCTCGGCGCCATCAGTACAACTCGCCGTATCGATTGCCCGTGGAAAACGGCGGAGTGTGACTGCGTCACGTCTGCTCTTCCACTTATGCCACACTGCCTCGCATTAGATCTGCCATGCCCTGCCACTGGCACTCGCACCCGCCGCGCCGCTCGTCGCGCGCGGCCGCGCGGAAATTCGACCTCGTGACCCCCACCCGTTGAAAGGCTCATGCACCAACCTAATATTAAAATGACTACTGGCAACTCTAAGGATGGCAACATTCCTTCATTACATTGCTTTACCCGGTAGTGCATTCTTATTTCTCATTACTTTGAAATATAATATGTTGATTTAAAGCATTCGATGGACCGAGTAGCGTTTTTCCGAGTAACGCCCAATCAGCTTTCACTCTTGTCCACAATTCATCACTCATTTGGTAACGCTATTATGATGCACTGCGGGGAAAAGCAGAAGTATCAAGGCGAAAACAAAACAAGGAATGAGGCAACTTCACTGAAAAAGCGTGTTATTCAGCTGAGCATTACTTCTTTATATCTCAGTAAGTTTCATCATGCATGGGGAGCTGTTGCGAATGAATGAAATATCTTAATGCTTCATGAGGTATCCTTGAATTTCATTTTCTTGCAACCTCGACGCACATAGTTTTTGTTACTCATATCGATACCTATCCAACTTGATCGGTTGAACTTTCATCGATAATACAAGATACTTGATACTGATATTGATAATTGTTTGGTATTTATATTGATGATTGATTTGCTTATATTGATAGGTGGTGCAATATAGAAATGCACTCCTGAATGGGAATGAACTTTTCCCATTTATTTCTGAGAGAAAAATTTTCATTTCCCCCAGTTTTTAGTGTATTCGAACATCCGGCATTTACCTGTCTTCCCTGATACTTCCGTTTCCAAGTTCGGGCAGGTTTAGGCAAGAGCCCTGCTCCAACCCCACTAGGGTTAGCATTACCAGTTGGTGCGGGCACTTATTCGTTATGCTAGTAGATTCAGGGTTTACGTAGTTTCCTTCTCTATTTTGCTAGGTCCTTCCAGTTGTGGTTTTCAGTCGTTCTCTTCTGCCAGTGATCGGATCACAAGAAGTGATGTGCTGGTTCTCCATTATCCTCGAGGGTATTGTTGCCTCGGTGGATGATCGGACACCGTCCTCTTGGCTTACCACTCATAATGCATAATGTCGTGATCAATTAATTCGCGCTTTGACTGTTCCAACGTGTCTGTCTGGCGCATAGTAAATAAATAATTAAATAACATAAAGTGTTCAATTCTTACATGAGGGTAAAAGCAATGCAGAATCTACGCTAAGGTTATAGCTCTCACGATCGCGAAATCGCATGTGTCGTCATGGGCAATCACAAATAACTGCGTTATTTTCCTCACTCACAGTCAGTGTCCTCTCACGACAATTGCTTGCAGAGGGAAAATACACGCAAGACAGCATTAGGGGTAATGTGGTAATGGAGAAATCCCTACAAGAAGTCACTCACATGGTAATCCGAAGCCCAAGAAAGCTACCTGTGGCGAAATCCCGGTGAAAAGCCTCCCTCCGAGCTGTAGAAACGCCACAAAACGCCGCAACCGCCCATCTGTCCTGCCTCTTGATAAGTCGATCCCGCCTTCGGATGACGTAATTCCCGATTTACTGGGGTGGGAGCAGCCAAGGAGATGCGGCAGGATCGAAGGTTTTGCGGCGCGCTTTCGCAGTTTTAGCTTGAAGCTCACTACAAAAAGTAGATGCTGTCGTATTTCCTAACATTCCCTTGTGTTCACTTGGCATCATGCCAATGGAAAACTGGATCGACTTCACGTTCACTACTCCTTTTACTTTTCGTCCGACTTTCCCGTAATACTGCCTTCAAGTGAGATCGTGCACGATGACACGTAAGATAGCACAATACTGAGGATAGCAGTTTCGCAGGAATAGCTGAAACCTGACTCTTCATTGTAGACTCTTTGAGTATATTCTTTAAAGGAAGCAGGAGGGGTCAGGAGAATGAGGGAGTTGGGGAGTAATGATCGTTTTAAAACGAACATTTGGAGCTGAAAGCAATAATCGAGAACCTGGATTTGAAAGCGCGACCTTGTGGTCTGTACTGGCATCTCCGTGCATTTCTTCGCACTGCAACATCACCTTTGGGCTGTAAAAGATGCCGTTTGTTGTCTCGTGAGGTGTATTTCATTCATTCATGATATTGCCAAATAAGTAAGAACAAATTGCACCAATCAAGTGAAACAGTGAATGGGATAGTAAGTGAAAGGGTAAGAAAAAGGTTGTTCGTGGTAAAAAATTCTATTGAATTCACTCTCGACGTCTTAGCAAGGTGTCGTGGGTGCAATGTCTACAACCTAACGAGCTGCAAGCGTTACGGTAGTTCTGACCGTAGGCCAAAATTGACACCTCTTCGTGTTTTGAGCTGTATTGCCAGCTTTTTCAGTTGATACCATACTGTACAAAATTATAATTATTACGTTTTTTCGATAAGCGTTCGGCAGTTAGAGCTTCAATTTTGTAATGCATTATTTCATTTGATTTAACATTTTGACCAGCTTGATCGTCTTCTGATATCTGAAGTTGTTCTAATTATTAACACATTTAATTCATGAAGCGGCTCAATTTTTTTGAGGGGTGTTCACTATGAGTGTGACTTTTGTGATTCAGTAACTGAACTATATATTTGCACTTTTAATAAACTATCAATATTAATAGTAAATTTTTCGTAATTTGATCGTATGCTTCGTCAGTGGAAAGCTTCTGATGCACTACGTCACAACGTACTGCGACTTGCACGTGGTGCAGCGCGAGTCTTAATTTTTTTGTTAGTTTCTTGCTGAGTTCATGAGATGTTGGGTTAGGTGCTTAAATTCTGCCTTAAGTCCGTCATCTAGAAAAAAATACTGGTCATTGCTTTGATACCTGACTTTGTGGTAGCGAGTGTGTTTTCGATGCTGATTACCTCTTTTAACAGCACTTGCAAAAGTTCTGTTGAAATCTGGAGTTTTTTCGGGAAAGCATCGAAAGTTCTACAAGAAAAATGATACCTCTTTCTAGTTTACACAAAGGGATCTCACCTAGTTCCATCGAGTATTTGTTCCTCGTCATGATCGGTTAATGGCTATGTGTGTTGTACTTTTTCAGCTGGAATATCAAATTAAACGTAAGCTCTCCTACAGCCAATCATTATGTAGTTAGACCACTTGACTGATGCACACTTTGCGAAACACCATGAGCGCCAACATATCGATCCATGGTTTTTTTTTCTCCTGGGGAAAGATCATTTCGGTGCATGCTCCACCCACCGTAGGTGGGGCTTATGTGATTCATTTGTGCGCCTTGATTCCTTTTCCATGCCCTATCCTTTTCGAAGTTTACTCCATCCCCACGGGTTGTTTTTCATGTAATGCCAAGCCCGCCCACTACTGTAAGAGCTCAGCCCACCGCTCAAACGTTTCGTCCTTTCATAGCTCCAGCCACCAATGATCACTTCCTTTTTCTCCCGGTCTCCATATTCTACCCATCCTGAACTTGTCCCCATCTATACAGGTTGTTTTTTACGTAACGCGAAAGCTCCGCCTACCACTACAAGTGCTCCGCCCACTGTGCCCAGGACTCGTTCGTGACCTTCAAAAACTCATCTGACCTCTATCCATCTTCCCCTCACAACTGAGTCATATAAGAATCCAATTATCAATTTTCGGTCTGAAAGCGGATTATTCCAGTGCACTTTTCGCCCACTGTGAGCGGGCTTAGGTTGATCCATGTGTGCTTCTTAATGCTTGGCACATGCCCTAGCCATCCCAAACTTGTTCCCATCTCCACAGGTTGTTTTTCGTGACAGTGGACGGAGGGACGGAGGGACCTACACGCAGATTAAGCGTTTTATATCCAGTAGGGAGACATTTTTCCGTTGAGCGCTTTAGACAAAAAGTTCTCGAGTATTACTTGCAGTTTTACCATCGGCTTAGGGTGGCATGTGTATCTTACTGTCTCCCTTTTAGGAAACAGCCTTTGCAAGTGTGGAAATCTCCAGAAGGTTATTTAATGCAGATGTGACAATGTTTTTTGAAATTTCTCTAAATTTGTGATAGGAGGCGAAAATGATGTAATGACTAGCAGCACTACTCCCAGTTTCGCCCAGGGTCATAATGGATCAGTGCCCAGCCACGCTATCCAATCCTTCCATTCATCGTATTTATCTGAGAACAAAATCCTGACCAACACTTGAGCTGATCCCACCAAGACGTCAAGTAGGCCAAATCGCAACCAAAGGCCGATTCCGATTGGAAGAAGAATGTGTGGTGCGTGCCAAAAGGGGTTGATTAGTGCAGGATGTTTTATTTTCCCTCTTCTTTGAGTCTTCAATAATATATATTCTTAATTCCTATATTATATTACATAATATAACCTAATATCTTCGATAAGCAGGAACTGCTTGAAGGTGGAGGACCACTCAAAGGAGAGAAGCGATTTCTGGTGAATGGTGTAACTGAAGTCATCCAAAGAGAGCACAGAAAGGCGCAGAAAACAGCCAGTGTTTTTGCGCCAAATTTAAATTGTGCACAAAATGTCCGCAAAACCTGACTGTGTGTCTAGAAGGGTTAGTTCTGATTCAGAAGACAATTTGCCCCACAGCGACTTATCATGGCAGTCTTTCTTTATTCTTTGTTGGACACTTTTTATCATTTTTCTAAATAGCCATCGATTAGTCCTCGATTTCATATCTTCTGTGATATAACCCAGTTGCACTCAAGAGAACTGCATGAGTATTCCTGAGAGAATTTGGCATTTTTTTGTCTTCATAAAAATGATGTCATGTATATTGATGATTTGTTATAGATGTAATGGTAGTTGGTCGAGCGTTTGCCCTTCGACGCCAATCACTCGCTCCACCCCCGAGGCGGTCAAAAGGTGTCGCAGGTAAGACTGTATCGAAATAATATAATAGGTAAAACGTTGAGACAAATATTGAAACTAATAAATAGCTAATATTAATGAGGTAGTGTTCATCAATGTAGGGCGGAGGTGGTGTAGTGACAGGTGGCGCGCATCCCACTCTCATGGTCCGAAGATCAAATGCCGCATCAGCGCTCACGCAGCCAAATCAAGCCTCCCATCCCTTTGTGGTAGGTGACGAGACCAGCCTCGTCTGGAACGTTGAAAGCCCTTTTTTTGTATATTGGCTGGTCCCTGGAAGTCATTGTATAGGCGAAATCGCGTTCACCTGCCACCATGATTCTGAATGGAATTAGAATGCACGGCGCAGTCCAAAGAAGGGATTGGTTAATGTCCAAACTCTATCCTTCTTACTCTTTATTAATCAATGTGCCAAAAGTAATAACAACATCAGATAAATAAAACTATATGAAAACAAATACTAGTACAAGTGAACTAGTGAAGTAAAGATAACCAGCCTACGAATCTACTTGTTCATTACAGTTCGTTTCAAAATATTTGTCATATTTTGCAAAGAAGTAAAATATCAAAAATCATGATGTTCTCCGTGAATTATTTAATTACATGTATATTTATTTGATATGTCAAGCGACATGCCGTAACCAAGGAGGGGTTTCAACAAGAATAATGTTCCAAGAAAACAGAAAAAGAACACAGAAAAGAAAAACATTTTTGAAACAAAGAATTAGAGCATTTTCGAAGCAGTAATGATTTTCTACATCACAATAAATTACTTCCATTTACTGCAACTCTACGCTTACATATTGCAACAATTCCTAATCGAGATTTCGGCAGCTCATGGACTCTTAGTGAGCAAACACTTGACGGAATCGGTGGATGTCGAGATTGAAACAGCAATGACAAAGACATCAAAGCCCATTTGAAGCATTTGCTCATTTGACTACATACTGTTACACACATATTCTACTCATTCGACACCTGATAATGATTCGCACTTGTATGCATCGTACAAGAAGTGTACAATATGCTAAAGCGTCGAATGGAACGACTTCATCCGCTGCCGGACGTGGAAGCGTTCGTAGAAGTCTGTTATTTTTTTTAGAAGAATTCATCCTTTTGTCCGGGTTTGCGATTACAAGTTCAGGAACTAGAGATGTGTACCGCAATCAATGTTAAGACTTCCCTCCATACTACTTAATTATTTATTAATTTATTGCGCGCCTAGATGCGCTAACAATTGCTGACAAAGTCATAGGAGGAAGACGAACACACTTGTGCGTTTCTACTAGTAAAAAGCGAAAACAAAGGAAAAGCTCGCTAAAGAAATCGGTCATGGATACTTGTGTTTTTTGTTATAAGCATATAGTTAGGTTGTACTGGCAGGTGCGGCAAAAGGCACCCTTAACGATCTCCCACCAATTACGGGTCTAGTTAAGGGCCTTGGTCTGCCAAAGGTGGATTGTGCCTTCAGGTGGCGATCCTATTGCAGCATAAAAGTTCTAAATGTATCATCGTTGTTTATTTGGCTTTACCAGGAGGTGATAATATCAAACAGTTACCATTTCTTTATGAAACAGTGATGTTGAGAAGTAGCAACACTGAGTCAGGTGCTGTGTTTATAACAGGATATCAAAAATTACTGTTCTCAAAGTCAAATGTCAGCCTATTTAAATTAGTAAAAGAAATGATCAGAGTCGCTAATCGTGGTCTATCTACCTTCCACGGTAGCTGTTTTACCAAGCAAAATTTTTGAGTATTCCCTTAAAATAATTATGTAACTCTGATTATTTTCAGAAACGTACAGAAGCAAAAGTAGAGATGACAGTATATCAACAGGTACTGTGTTTTCGCCTTTCGGTGCATTTCGTTATTTTTTTTTTTGATCGTCGCGTTCCAGCGCTGCCTCGTAGCCGACGTAGCTCAGATCGTAAATCGCGGCCGTCTCTCGATTTTCCCACTGCTGTACTTGAGGTGAGAGTTTTACTACTTTTAAGGTCATTTTTTTAAAATCAAAAGGCGGAAAAAGCTGCTATCAGAGCATTTTGATACGCTTGCAATGCTTGCTTGATGAAATTTCCTGTCATTCTTTTAAATTCACGATCTGCCTGTCTCTGGTGCTGGAGCGGTCTGTCTTTATCACGAAAAGGCAGGTAATCGCATGGAACCATAGTAATTAAATGAAAAAAATCAGCGCAGAAGTAAGGCAAAGTACGGTGCTATGTAGAGGAATTGTATGCAATGCAGAAGGAGCAGGTGTGTGGTCTTGTGTCGAATTTTCGCTTCACGGCGTCGCATTCGCGGCACCATTAATACGACTTGCCGCGATCCGTTGGAATTCCATTCAAGATACTAGGAGCTGGTGTCATGGAGGTCCTTCAAAAAAATAGCTGTATATCTCATCATTATCTGACAATAAAAACTTTTGTACCCTGACAAGACAAAATAGTAACATAAGAAGTAAAAGGAATATTAGCATTACATGCTAATAATCCTAGTCAAGAAATAATTAGTTCGGGAGTAAAACTTCGAAGGGAGTGTACGCAGTGTACGTAATCACACGCGAAGAGTTCCTCCGCGCCGCTCGCCGCGCGCAGTGTGCGACGCCGGTTGAGACTTCGCAGCACCGTTTCGGGCCCCACTTTGCGCCCGTGACTCTAACGATCAGGAGTTCAGCCTTGGGTCAATGGTTGCGTAGACGATAGTTTTTGAGAAAACGTGTTCCACCTCTTCACCGCTGGTGACCGCTAGTTTTCCTGATGACCTTGAAAAATGTCGTCAATCGATATTAATAGTAGTATTATCGGTGAAAAGCATGATAATCGATCATCAGCCATTTTCAGAGATCCCTAATCAGTCCAAAAATCATTCAAAGAAAAGGGGGTCATCCGAAGATTCCTGGAGGAATTTTCATAACAAAACTAATGCCCTTTACCTTTTTACAAGTCAAAGTAGAACCCCCACTGAGGGTTTTCGACCCATCTTAGGCCTAGTTTCACCATACCATATCCACATTTATTTTCGTTCACAATCATCATTTCGAAGGGAATACTTTTCACTTTAGCCTGGTCAATTAAATTTGAGTTAAATCGCTAGAAAAGTTGGATATTTTTTCATTTCGATTTAGTCTTTCTTAAATCCTTTATCTTATTTCGTGGTATAAATTTTTGATTGAAAGCTATAGGATAATTTTCCACCACCTCGCTTTTGTCAGCTTTTAATCAAGAGACTGTTCTCAGCTTTCATCAAACCTTGCTTGAATTTTAGGGCTTATCATTATCACTTAGTTTTTGAAGCAGATCTCTTCAAGGCATTGCTTGCAGACCACCTCTAAAGCGCTTTTCAGGATGTTAGCTCGTTTAGCATTGAGCATACATAGGTCAGTTCAGTGAAGCGAGCCGATGAGCCATTGAAAGGTTGTGTGCCAAATGTGCTTTCTCGACAATTTATATGCTTTATGGTTTTTCTATGTATCTCTCTCGATCTCTTAGCCCACTCCCTTTCCCTAATCGTGCTCTCCATTAAACCGCTTCCTGCATCCTTTCGTTATCTTCCGATTTCTCGGAAAAGGCTTCTACCTCGACGAGTTTCTATGTGGGCCGTTGCCATTGTGCTCTCATTTATGAAGCATTGATTGTTCCTGAGCTTGATTCTGCCCGGATATCGTTATCGCTATCCATTCTACTCAATTTATTCATTTGTCTATTATTACGTCACCAAAGACCTGCCATTAATTGTTGCGCAATTGGTAGTGTAGCGAAAAATGAGCACAGAATAGCAAAGAAATAAATAGAATTCACTAACACTCAAGTTTCGAAGCCCAATTCACGATAGTGGCCTAACTTTAGTTCTTCTCGTTAACAGATAACCTCTTCCGCAACTGCACAGGTTGTAAATATATTCACGGCAGTGCGAATATTAATTTTTAAAATGAAGTGCCATTGAATTTTCTGGTAATAACATCACGTTGAACTTATTCAAGTCTCTGCTTGTGGCATGTGATCTGGTCAAGACCGAAGGCCTAAAGGACCTCATCCCGGAAGATTTGTGAAGGTTCCTATGGTTTTTTCATTTGCTTCTTCAAGCTCCGTGGAACATTGACTGACCCCAATAATCCGTGAAGTTTATCGTGAACAGTGTTTTTGAGCAACCTACACGGGCAGTCCGAATTCTAGTATCAAAAATGAGTGGCCCAGGGTTTGGAAGGGGTGTTCTAAAGAGACAATCAGGAAGCAATAAGGCACCTAATAGTTCATGTGCCGTAAATTCGACACGTTTGCAAATGAATTCTGTCATTGAGCTACTTCTACCTTGAGATGCGTAGCAAGTACCCTCACAAGCTGGCTTAGATGCACTTCACCATTTGAAAGACCACACACACTCGTCAACGCTTCTGCACTCGGGTTTACTGGCCACCATTTTATTAAGAATTCCATGGGTGTCTCAGAAGGTGTCTAGTGACTCATGAGATGGACATCCAAAGTTTCACTCTGGACCACTGGGATGTGCTCTATGAATTCTAAGCCCGAGAGCAGGTCAGATGGTGCCTATGAAGGCAGGGTTCATCGTTCACTTTTACCCTCGGGAGGAGCTAGAATTTTTCACGTTCTTTTATATGCGTTACGAAGGTTTCTACTGAGTGGACGAGTGGATAACTTTTCTTGCAGCCGTGTTTTCCTTCCATGTCTGAGTCATTCCCTGTCCATCACAGAAAGCTACCTTTGAGATGTACTTGAAAGATTAAATTTATGTTTTATATAAACTATTCTCGCTTTTCTATGTACGAACCGGAGCCTTTAGAAGGAGTCTTTTTCGAGGGTGTTTGATCAGTGCGGCCACGTCCCGTGAAGTACTCCCACCACACGCCTACATACATCAGCCCTCGAGTCTTCGTTATCGGATACGGAATCGAGATTCTATGGAATACTTCGAAAAACACTTTATTAGCTGCCCAACCCTTGTTCCACAGCTTTAGGTCATAATCGGAAGATCCCAGCGTTGAATTCCGTCACCTCCCACGTCTCAATTATCACCGAGCATAGATTTGGCTTATTATCCATACCCTGAGGCTAGGGCGTCTCACTAATCCCCCTATATCCCCGAAACGTGAAGCATGCCGACTTCGTTGATGCAATTCCTGCCATCGTTATGGGATTCCGGAGCCGTTTAGATGTTCACCTCTGTGCATACTCTAATTCGAAACTTATCGTTGCCATTGATTTGATTTGCATAAATTCGCCTTCATCTTATAAGCGCCGCACGGCGTCCAGATACTAAAGGAACTATTTCCGCCATGTCTGATCCTCTGGGACCGCTATTCTTACTATTCACTTAGAATATAGGACGCTTAAACCGACTTTTGCGTATATTTTTGATTCTTACTGCTTTTTGAAACTCATCTTAGCTTCTTTGAAGGCTCTGCCCGTCTAAGCGCTTTTCATTAGGATACCTCTTTCCGTTCGAAAAACGTTTCTCAAAGCTAACAAGCTTACTTAGCAAATGACAGGGTTCCCTCCTGGAAGTGAAACCATTGAATCATGAACCATGACATTTTCGTATTAGATCATTCCCTTTTCGCGATGCACCACGCATTCGAACTTCATTCAGAATTGTGGTGGGCAGGTGAATGCGATGCGGCCTGTACAATGACTTTCGGGGGCCAACCGATCTTCAAAGGCACCGGGAGGTGTAAGGAGAAAGTGAGAACTGGGAATACATGTTCTCTGAGAACAAACCTTCCACTTCAGAAGAGGTCATGTGTAGCGAAACTCGCAATAAAAAGGGACGGCTTGGGGTTTTATCACGATCCCGCAGCACGGCGGTTCGATCTCAGCCCAGCTAGTTGCCAACGAATGGGGACAACGTTCGCGGCCATCTGATTTGACTTCTCCGCCTGTCTGCAGTCTACCACCGGCCAGTTGCGCAGAGGGTTGCGAGAGAGAAAGAGGTTTTCGGGTTCCTACTTCTCGGTTTTTTGCCGTTTTATTTCATTATTTCTCTCTTTCTACCAGTTTGATTCTGACATCCACTCGAGTTGGAGCGCGAATACAATTTTTCTCGGATGTTTTCCTTATGTTTGGCCATCTACCAAAGGAAAGTTTAAAGACGTCTCGAAAAAAAACTCAGTACACCTGTCTCACGATCTACATTTTTTAATATTATTAGTAGCCTCACCAGGCTGCAACGGTAGGTCATATCACAACTGCCCGAATGCAAACTTCGCGCAAATCTGATTAGTCGACTTCTCTCATTGGAACCTCAGATCTTCGAGTAGCGATATGACTTGCACATTTTTGCGCCTTCACGGTGAACCAACGGCGCTTAACCTGCTTGAACCCACTTTTACCACGCTATTTTAGCTCAGCTGACTGATTAAGGAGCTCAAATGAGTGTGGCCAGAGTGAGCTCGAAAGGGTGTATCGTTGTGATGCGCAATGTCGCGGCGCAGAAGGGGTGCAGTCTTTATAGTTACCCAAGAATCAGTTGAATCAAGAAGATAGGTCGGCTGATCTGATTATCTCGTGGTAAGCCTTTGAGCTTTGCAGCGTGGTACGCACGCGATTTTTCCGTGTAAGTTGTAGCGAGCACCTCAGTGGTCTCCTTCCATTGCACTTCAAGGGTATGGTGGTTTTCTTAGTTCGGCGTTCATACTTTGCGGTGCAGGCGTCAAGACGAGGCTGCGTGTCTCTACGTCTTCGCCTGTTCCACTCTGCCTCGCTATCTGTGAACGCATTCGCGCCTTGCCAACGCAAAGTATGAATGCGACTTTTCCCAATGAACACTACCGGTTTCCTGTAGTTTCTACTGAGTGGCCAGCCAACTAGTTAGTACTTCTCATTAGCCGTGAAGTATTCTCCTAATGATGACCTGTATAAATGGATTTTTTGTTATCTCTTTTGCTTTTTTATAGAATGACTAACAGCGAGTGCATTAATTCTATTGTTTGAAATTCAGGCTGCTCGAAGAGCGTCATCGTTACATCCAAACACTTCAATCCGACCACTGGAGCCTTCGTCAACATGTTCTTCTCTTTTTGAAGAGGAACGCAAGTACAGCAGTCCAGCTAGGAGAAGGTATGTATGGTATTGGTATATGGCGCCGTGTACTCAGAAGGATAATTGGAGTATCAAATAGAGATCAAGGAAATCGGTTGCATCAGAATCTGCGACTAATGTGGAATTTTTCAGTCACGTAAATCTATGAAGTGAATGAAATGACTGGGTTTTCCCTGGGAACTATAAATAAATCGTAGGGTGTGCCGATGAGGCGTCAGCTTCTCAAAACTCTTCTTGAAGCTCCATTCTTGAATAATCGTTGTAGAAAAATTTCCAAATTTCTCGCATTGAATTCACATCTACTGAATGAATTTTCTTAGATTCTCTGATTCTTCAACACGATCCTGCTTCTTTTCAATTCCTCTAGCTGTTTCCCTTGTATACCAGAACATTAGTGTGAAATAAGGCATTCAAAAGGTGTGCGGCCAATTCATGAAGGGACCAGTAAGACACTTGCCGCGCGCAGTGACGTAATGCGTTGCGTGGTGACTCGGTTTGAATGTCCTGTCGCACACCCCAAATATTGCAGTTATGGTTATCATTTTCAAATGGGGAAACCGTGGCACTTATTTTCCTCCGAATTTCCTTGGGAAGATACAGGACTACAATTTTTTCTCACTCTTGCGATTTTCATTTTTTCAACTTTTCCGTTGTACCAAATGTAGGTTATCTTATCAGCTTGAAACTCTGGTCCGAATCTTCGTGCAGCAGAGGATGCGATGAGAGCCACTACCGAACGGCTAGGAAGCTTTCGGCTTCTTAATGACCTGGTACGTGTGCACAGTGTGCCATCAATTCATTTAGATCCAATGGATGATTTCTTGGAATTACACCACGCATTAGTTTTGCTGTCGGAATCATCACGGAAGATCCAACCATTCATTCTGATGGCTTTTTTTTTGTTGTCAGCCCTGACTGGATAAAAGCTGCGCTTTAACTCCTTCGCTGACCCCTCTACTGGTGGCTATGCTCCTCCTACTAGTTAGTGAATCATGACCGCCTCACGTCACAGACACATATAGCTCCGACTTAGATTTATGTCATCAACAAGGTGTGTCCAGAAACACGTGCCAAAATAGTAAACAGGGGGGGGTTCCATTATATTTTCCTGGTTCCTGGCCATTTAACTTTTGCTTCTCTTTCGCACCACTCTGCACTTCTACTTCCAATTCTCAATCGAGCTGGTGCGTCATCTTCAGAAAAATTAGCTGTGGAGCAATTTGATACGTCATCGCTTATGACCCAATTGGTAATCCTATTAGTACACATAAACAAATCGTTGCTCAAAATGGCAAAGGACCATGTAAATGCTGTATAATGGCAACATACGAAGGCTGCAATAGATAATCCTTCGGGGATGGACATAAATAAAAAACGATGCGCGCCGGATGTTGAGGCGCAGCTTGAACCCGAATCGTCGCTTACACCTACTTCTTCGTCTTCCTATCGAATAGTTGAGATCCATTTTTCTGAGAATTTTTTCGCTTATTTTCACCAGAACACGTTCGTGAGTTGTTAAAATTTGATAGTGAGAGCGATTAGGATATCTTATCCCTTTATTATTTCGCTATCGTATGAGAGTGTGATATATAGAAAATGTATGGTGGGTCAAAAGGTCTGATAACTTTCTGAATCTCATTTTCTGATCCACCACAGAACACTCAGTGTTACTCGATCCATTTTAGAAATGCGCCACATCTAATTCCATTCAAGGTTCAAAAGCTCGCAGACGAATCTGATACCAATTTAACGACCCAGGGAGGAAGGAAGGTTTGGTCGGTGTAGGCGGGCATAGGTCCTCAGACCACGTGAGTGGCAGCAGCGCCTTTCGTCAGCACACCATCTCCGCTTCAGGAGCAGAACTAACATGCACAAGTGACGGGTTTAGACAATGCTATAATATCAGCTCCTTATGGTGTTTCCCAAAAAAAAAAGATTTTCCAAAAAAAAAGGCAATCGCAACTTATTACATCATCCCCGATAGCCCGTTGTCAATTCTCTAGAGATGTGCGCCATGACTTCGATTTCCATTAAAGCCATGGGGACACTTGATGGCACCTTTGACCCATGCATTGTGAAGCATGGGAGAAACCATCTCCAAAGCCACATTTTACATACTATCCTTGCAATAATCATTTCCAGCAAGTATGTGAGCTTCCGCTATAAAAATGCAAAAAGAAACTGTGAAGGATGTTAATCCTTAATAAAAATTTTCCTTCACGGACTATTATCACCGGCAGCGAAATTGTTTTGCCAAGAGCGGTTTTTATGGCGATCAAAGCAGATGCCCTTTTTCATGCCAGTATTCGTTACTTATCTGATGTCACTGGAATCCCGTAAGAAATCGTCTATGTCATTCCTACCAGCTCCATCAGCTGCTCTATCGTGGCTCCTGGTTTCATTATGAATGGTACAGAAGTTAATCGTTTTCGGGCAGACTTTTCAAAATGCACCTCATTGTCAACCTTTATTCGGAAGCGTGGCTCGTCTTCGATAGTGATCTGGCGAGGCTCAGCTGAGGTAGAAGTCGAGTTTGTCATCCTCCCAGTTAGGTTTTGTGCCACACAACCTTGGATTGTATCCATTGTAAGATTGTGTTCAGCTTTGGAATAATAGAGGACCTGGTGAATCATGAAAACACGGAATCCTATCTCTGTACTTTGCCACGAGCGGCCCGCTTTTACTGCTCTCTACGGTCGCCCTCCGCAGGAAAGTGACGGGGTATAAGTCAGGCTCAGTGCTCCGTCGAGATGCCTTGAGCCTGACTGGGAGCCTACGATGACAGTTTTGGAGGCGTTAACTGGGGAGAGGTCGTCGGAGTCCGATTGGTCGTGCCGGAGATCCCTCTCTAGAGAAGGGGATCGTATTCCTCCGAAAATTTCCTCGACGCCAGGCTTGACCCTGCTCCAGGTATACAATGATGGATAAAGAATGACTTGACTCGCTTCATCCTTAGTTATAATACCAAAAAGAATATCACATATGGCGTCTCACCCAAACGCGCTATGCATCTATCTCCGAACAGATATCACAAAGGTGTTGGTGCATGTTTTGCTACATTAGTGGCACTCATACGGCATCCAAAGAGGTTTACCTCCGCTGTTCAATCCAGGGAGTCAAACGCTAAACTGATATGGGTAGATTTTAACCCCACCGTTTCAAAGAGCGTCCCGTAACCACATATGGCTTACTTTTGGCAACTCGAACACCATATCGAAGGAAGCTCTTGTGGATATCCCAGCCTTTATCCTTAAACTTTTGGAGATATCCAGCCTTCGATTTTATGTATACTTTTATGTTTAAGGGGTGTTGTGTGATCATATGTCTTCTTGAGTCAAGACCTACCCATCTTTCCTTATTACCGTAGACAGCTAGGATGGCGCTGAAATACTGATGCTTGGTCTACATATTATCTCTCGTGTTTTTGGATTTACTGGCAATTTCTCTTAAGAATATCGAGAGTGCCAGAAGAAGAGTGGCTCAAGATAGGACAAGATGAAGCGCTCGTTTATTAGCTACGCATCTCGAATCTCGACCCTTGGCCTTCGAGTATCGGGCTAACAAATTATTCATTTCCACTTCAGACTCATTCATTCAAGCTTCGCTATATCTAGAAATCTGGCGTTTCTGTGCATTACATGAAGGCAGCAAAAGGAAATCACAGATCCAATTTCCGATTTTCGTCCATCTTAGTGTTAACATAGACGGAAATGCAATACTCTTCCTGTTTCCATTTATCACATTCCTTCGACAGCTTCTTTGCTCTCACGACTGTCAAAAATCAGGCTTTTATTCCTAGCCTTCCTTCCATCTTGATATTCAGCCACCGTGACCCTTTCAGAAACAGAGTTATCCATAAAGGATGGTATCAAAATGGTGATCAGTCCATTTCGGAGCGCTGATAGGGCGTGGCCTACAAACTTGGGTGAGGGTGCATCAGAATCTCTCACTCCGCCACACACTCTCACTCTCGCCACCCACCCGCGCCCTATCGGGAGCTCCGAAATGGAGTGTAAATGGATTTGCGCTGGATGCACCACGTATTTGACATACATTCGGCATTGTATTAGGTTGATTCATAATAAATCGGACAAATTGACCAATTTTAATCATTGTCGTACAACTTTTTTACGACAACAGGGATTCACTTGAAATATACTCCATCTTTATCGATGACCTTCTGCCACGGTATAGGCAGATCATGGATGCCCTTGCTCCAGAAGGCCGGAAGCTGGAGCTCGAAGAAGTTGCCGAGTGCCGCCTTGACCTCGTCGCGAGTTTTGAAGTCTTGGCCGTCCAGGTGGCGTTGGCTGTGGGAGAAAAGGTGGAAATCTGAAGGGGCCAGGTCTGGGGAGTATGGTGGGTATAGAAGTACGGTCCAACTGTACGACAGCAGCTCGGCCTTGGTCGATCTTGCGAAGTGCGGTCTGTGGAAGTAGACACGTTGTCGTGCTGGAAGTAGACATGTGACCGCCGCCGAGCGAACTTTGGACATTGGCCTTCAATTCTCGTAATTGACGAACGTAGACGTCGGCGGATACTGTGGTACCTTCATCGAGCAGCTCCCAGTACTCTACGCCGTGTACGCTCCACCAACCGCGGTTTTCGTCTTCGATGGAATAGTCGCCTGACGCAAACTTCGAATGCTACAACTACAGTGTACTTCTGCCGGGGGCATGCTCCTTGTGAACTTCTATCAGACGTCTGCCGATATCCGCGGGTTCCTGGCCAGATAGCGATATAAATAGTATGACGTTGCGGATGTGGTCTCTGGACCGCTTGAAATCGTGCGGCATTGTGGCGGAATGAATTTACTTTGGAGTGATTATTTTCCGGTACTTCGAAGAGCTTTTCATACTCATTCCAACGGTACCTCGCGCGTCCATTTTCGTTAATTCGTTACTGAGTTATGATGTCTAGAAATCATCACTACCATTTGTCCGATTTATTATGAATCAACCTAATAGAAGCAAGGTGTGGATATGGTACCTACCCCCTACTTGTGGGCGATACCAGTTCGATTTAGTATTGTCTGTACCACTGATATCGGCCAACAAGATACTTCTGTGTTTGCCATGCGGGTTAATCCAGGACTTATCCAAATCGACTTCAAACCTGGGTGATTAAACTATATATAAGGAAATGTGATGATTAAACGATATAAAGTAAGTATTTAAGAAAATGCAGTGATAAGCGAGTGAATTCAGCACATATGAGAAAATATTGCTCCTGACTGAAATCTTTGCACCATCTTTCACTTGAATTGCACCGAAGTCACTTCATTGCAGGAAGAGAGACCTACGGTCCCCACCGTTTATATGCTGATTTATCATGCCCTACGGAGCTAAAGCTAGTGAGCTGAAAGAATATATACAATTTACCTTCATATCTCTTCCTACGGATCTAAAAATGCTCTTAGCTTTCAAATGTAGGTAAAGTATTCATATGTTGTTCTACAATCTAGAAATGATGGAATTCGAATGACTATGTATAGGTTACAGTAATCTCAGTTACGAAGGCATGACCAACAAGTTCTATAATCACGTCCGTGATATTTCATTGTCCCAGACAAGTTTAAGCGATTTTGCAACGGTGTTTGGCACAATTCTGGTGAAATATACGCTCCAGCTTCCCATAAAAAAGCACTGCGCTGACCTGTGCGCTAGCTTTCATCGTAATTTCGCACATGAAGAAAACGTTGTTCGGGGGGTGGACTTTGTTCAGGGTGCCAGAGGCATCACGAGAAACTTTTCCCTTGTACAAGAAAAGCAATTGCAGTTATTCTTCTACTTAGCCACAGCTCCTTGCATAAGTGAGCACAGTACCCGCTGTGCGTGACGCAAGGCATCACAGATTTACGCGAATGTAATCGATGCGTCAGCGATGAGCGCGCTGTTGCGTTTTCCTATAAAAGAGAGCAGAGGTTTCACTTCCCAAGTTTTAGGCCGTTCCATTTCGTTCTTCACTGCCGTTCACTGTCATTCCTTGTCACTTTTTTTCTGCAAAAGAATTCAAATTCTGAACAACTAGGAGAGTTGGCGTTGTTGACTGCAATTTGAGATATGGGAACTGCGTATTCACTTCGCCGCTTCTTCGCATGACCCTCCTTATGTATGGTGCCAGCTAGTGGTGCTCCAGAGCCAGCAGATCGATTTATTGGAACATTTTATCATTTCCATCAATAAGCTCTTCGTCCAAGTTGTGAGCGCCCTTCTGTGGTGTTGGCTATCTTCGGTCCATGTAACTGATATTGGACTTCGCTATGCTTCACCAGTTAAAAGCACAAAATGATGTTCGTCATCGCTGAAAAATTTAATGATAGCAACACTGTGACTACTGGAAAAGCCCATCTAGCGGTGGCTAAGAACTGAGGATTATGTGCGGGTCGTAAGAAACAAGAACGAGGAGAACTCGAAGGACGACGCAAAGGCTATAAGACGTTTCAGTAATCCTTGGCATTCAGCCCCTAGAATCCATCGATCTTCACCACGCTACTACTATCGCGCACCAATCTCCCCTCGAGGTGTCTTCGTGAGCACAGAGCTTTCTCGGTCCTTACCAATGTCTTCCACTGCTCATCTCGCTTTTCACCCTTTCTTTTAATGCTATATTGTCCCCGTCTGCTGATTGTGAAATTGAAATTATCATATTGAACGTGCGTAACTTGTTCGTATGCAATATGCAGTATTCTATAGCAAGATGTGCTCTAGGCTAGGCAAGGAATGAAGAATCCTCAGAGGGATTGTATCTTAGATTGGAAACGGGCTTCGTATTCGGTGAGAAGATCTCGGACTAGACGATTTTTGAAGTGATCTGTGTGGCAACAGTCTAAAAAAATAAAAAGTCGATGATCATCCTTTGTACTAGGCAGCCAAATATGAATTGATTAACGTCCTTTCATTAGAAGCACAACGTAAGTATGTCAACAGCATCTGTCCATGGATGGAGGAGGAGGGGATGGAGGGTTATGAGGGGAGTGAGGATAAGAGTAAGGGTTGGTTTGATGGAATCCTTACTTCTTGGAAATTTTCCCTGTACACGAAATGTTCCGTTGCTTGACCTGGGTATGCCGAGGTTGCATTGGTAGTCCCCAGCTAATAAGTTGAGTGAGTATTGTATTTAACAGGATCACAACACATTCAAATTTCCACCAAAAAGCTTATCCACAAAGTTTAATTATTTCTTTTGTCGATTACATACTGGGTAAACTCACAGATCGATGGGGTGATGACATGAGCATTGGTACAAAGTCTCTTGACAAAGTAGAGACACCGGGAGGGGTGAGAGAAAACTGAGAACTATGAATGCATGTTCTTTGAAAACAAGCTTCTATTATACTTTAGTAGTAGAGATCTGTGGCGAAATTCGCATTGAAAAAACGCGGCTTGAGGTCTTATCACGACTCCGCAGCATAGCGTGTGGTCCTTCAGTCCAGCAGCCGGGCGGGTTCTGGCGAAGGTCGGACAACGTTTGCGGCCGGCTGATTTTGCCCCTTCGTTCGTCTGCACTCTACTTCGGCTATTGGCGCAGAGGATGCAAGAGAGAAGAGGGGTTTTTCGGGGTTTTTGTCGTTTTGTCTCGTTCTTTCTCTACGGTTACATTGTTGAGCCCCTCTACTTTCATATTCCACAGTCTGCCAAATTAGTCCTCCCCGTGTCTTTGAGGGAGCCATGGACCCAGCAAGCTCTTGAAAGTCCTAATCACTCCTGTCTGAGTACTCAGCTCTCTATCATAATACATATGTACTTTTCGGAGCCATATGTACTGTGTTTGATGACCAAGCTGAGCAAAGCGCAGCGCTTAAAGACTTGGATTTTCTGGGGTTTTGGGTCTACGGTGCCCGCTCTAGTTCTGCAGCTGCACACACTACGCCTCGCGAAGCCAGCGAGTGTGAATTCATTGGATTTTTTTTATCATAAATGCATTTTTAGTACTTTCCTTCCGCTTATTCTCTCTTTCATGGATTCACTTGTTTGTTTCTGTTTGTTGTTTCACTTGTTGAACATCTTCTACTACTACCACTACTACTACTACTTCTCACTGGCGTAAATCCCGCGCCGTCGCATGTTCCGCAACCTCTGTCATACATCGCCTTTGTTCTTGTCTAGAGCATTCACTGTAATGGCCTCGATATCGGTGGGGTCCTTCTGGATGATATCCTTCCATCTCTTCTTTGGAGCTCTCCGTGGTCGCCGGCCGAAGGCTTCAAACTACTTTTTATTGGGTGATCCTCTGGCCTTCCGCCTACGTGCCTTTACCATCGTAGCCGTCTGCATGACCGCTCTTACATCCTCATTCCTGACGTGTCGAGTCGTGCTCAACCGCAAGCCCATCTAAGCATCCTCATTTTTGCGGAGTGCAGCTGCCTTTCGTAATTCTTTGTTGTGGGCCAACACTCGCTCCCCTGCAGAATTGCTGACCTCACCACCAATCCGTACACCACTCTCAAAAGTCCTGGAGCACTGAGTTTCTCCTCATGTCATCCATGCCGCACTTATCTGAGACTTCACTGTCTGGTTCACCGTACTTTCGGCAGCTAGCTTCAGCGAATTCCAGATACCGGAATTTTTCTACCCTTTCTATATTTCCGCTGTGAAGATCTACGATCACCTCTGTACATCTTTCTGAGCTCAGGAACTTGGTCTACTCAAGGCTCAGTCGGGGAGCATTCTCCACCAGCACATCCTGTCACTTTTGAACTTTATTCTTGAGTTCTTCTTGTTATCCGCGACCACTGCAATGTGTCACCGTAGAGGATGTTCTCTAGCGGTTCGTTCATAAGATCTTTAACCATGACATTTAAAGTGAGCAGGAGGAGGAACGGACCCAAGGGTGATCCGTGGTGCACCCCTATCGTGATGTCCACTTCACTGGTTTTCCGTGCGGACTGCTTACGACTGCTTCAGCGCCAGCGCACATACACCTTATGAGAGAGATAAGGTGTTCGGGTACTTCCGATCTCGAAGGGCTCTCCAGATCACTGGTCAAGAAAGGTGGTCGGATCCTTCGTTGGTCGAAGAAGGCCACTCATCGTGGTCGGCGCTTTTTTCAATACTTAACCGCGAGTTGTCGAACGATGAAGATCGCATCCGTTGTTGACTTTCGGGCATTGTGCTTCTGGGAGATTGGGATCAGATCTCTGAGTCTAAAGTCGACCAACCGCTCGTGTAGCATCATAGTATGTGCTGTCAAGTTGATCTCTCGGTAGTTGGAACACTCTACTGCTCTTCCTTTTTGTTTGGAAATCGGAACGATGTTCATAGTCCTCCAGGCATCCAGAATCATTCCTTGCGCGGACACCGTGTTGAGGAAGCGAGTGAGCCACCATACGCCGTACTCTCCAAAGGCTTTCCATGTCTCCATAGGTACCCCTTCTGGACCAGCCGTCTTCCCTACTTTTGAATTCCCCATCACTTGAAGTACCTCTTCATTTATCCAGGATGGGATGGGACCATCTGTTGCCTCTTGTTGTGTCTTTCTTTGCGAGAAAACTCCTCATTAAATAGCTCGTTGAAGTACTCCCGCCCTCTTACCTCTGCAGGCTTACACAGAATGGCACCTTCGCTGCTTTGACTTCTCCATTCTGATGTTTTGGGTGGCCAGATACCGGACTCCAGCGAGTCAAAAGATGAACTAGTGTCTTTACCGTCCGCGTTCTCTCCTGCATCCATCTCCGTTTTTTATGCCTTGGCTAGAGCGGCTTTCGTGACCCTCTTGCAACAGGCTAGAGCGGCTTTCGTGACCCTCTTGCAACTTTTGTAGTTGAACTTTTGCTGTTGATCTTCTAGGCTCCGCTCCGCCGCTTCTATTCTCGCCTAGTGTTTCCTCTGCGCATCGTAGGATGACTGTGCCGCTTCGCTCCATAACTTCTGGATCGAACCGCTAAGATTTGGAAGGCTCATCTCAAGCACTCTTCCCTTGAGGTCGCTCTTTCTCTCTATGCAGCTTCCACCACCGGATTCTTCTTTCGATTTTCACCCTCATTTTCTTCGGGAACTCTATGACAATGCCCACTAGGAGAGGCTTGTGCTGAGTTGCCAGCTCATCTGCTGGCATTACCTTGATGTCCTTAACAGTTTTGAAGGCCAGTCTTTTTACGAGAACATGGTAGATTTCCGTTTGTCTTTCTCCACTGATGTAGGCCACCTTTTCAATCTCCCTCTTCGCAAAGAGCGTTCTGCAGGCTACTAGGTCATGGGCTGCTGCCAGGTCGGGAACTCTCTTTCTTTCCCTCAGCGTTCCTTGCCCGTACTTCTTTGTTTCCGTGCACTCGTTCCACGCCTCTTCTATTCCTTCCGACATGATCTTTCAGATCACCTGCCATGGTGAAGTAAACGTTCTCCGGAACTGATCTGATGGCTTCGTTAAGGCTGAGAGAAAACCCGTCCTTCTCGTGTTCGGAGAAACCGGTGCGCACACGACTATTATTGTCCAATACACCTTCATTTGTTGAACATCATTAATGAATTTTGAATGAGATCAACTCCATATCTGCCCGCCGCCAGCAGGCAACCCGGCTACTGGAGTATGCAGTTTGAAGTTAAGCGCGCTACCACCGCAATAACGCCCCAAAGAACCGTTCATCAACGAGAGTATCGCTACACATTATCCCTTCTGGACCCAGATGCTCGTATATAGAGATAAAGTTTCGAAGTAGGCTTCCTTTTTTGGCCCCATCCCCTTCAGGTTCTTTAAATGCTCTTTGTCCTAGAGAACGTCGATTGTTGACCGGCAGACTGGAAAAAACCTCAAAGAACCTTAAAGAATCCGAATAGAAAGATTCTCACTGCGGGATGCGCCATGCATGAGGATTTCATCCACATTATTGGTAATACGAACTCATTTGGTACGTACTGTGGTTCGCTAGTACCAGTTTACGTTCTTGTAATCGTAGTGAGATATGAAGGAAGCCCATAGGCTGATTTTCCTTTTCATCCCATAGTTCCTTAACTATATCCACACTGGTACCCATGGATAGATACCGCTTTACATGGCTAATTGGTGGATTCCAGAAGTCCTTTGTACGTGGTTTCGATGCAAGCGGACCTACGAAAGGGCTATTGGCCTTGGCCTGCTTTGTTGTGGATCGCGCCATGTATGAGATTTCCATTGACGACCCACCAAGTGAAGGGTACAAATTCCCATCAGTAAAAGGTCATTTTTGAATCGTGCACTCTGAAAGTTATCAAGCAACGACCTCGCATCACAGTATAAGTTATGAGCCCTCGCTTGCAGAAGCTCGACACCTTGTTCACAGTCCACAACTCCAAGAGGACTAAGGGAACAGCGTGCTCTTTCACTCTGTTTGTCTTTTGCGTTGTCCATGCGCTCTTCTCTCTACAATATCGTCTTAGGCCATCATCTTTAAAAAATTTGTGTCTTACCTTGTTTCTATTAGGTTGATTCATATAAATCGGACAAATTGACCAATTTTAATCATTGTCGTACAACTTTTTTACGACAACAGGGATTCACTTGAAATATACTCCATCTTTATCGATGACCTTCTGCCACGGTATAGGCAGATCATGGATGCCCTTGCTCCAGAAGGCCGGAAGCTGGAGCTCGAAGAAGTTGCCGAGTGCCGCCTTGACCTCGTCGCGTGTTTTGAAGTCTTGGCCGTCCAGGTGGCGTTGGCTGTGGGAGAAAAGGTGGAAATCTGAAGGGGCCAGGTCTGGGGAGTACGGTGGGTATAGAAGTACGGTCCAACTGTACGACAGCAGCTCGGCCTTGGTCGATCTTGCGAAGTGCGGTCTGTGGAAGTAGACACGTTGTCGTGCTGGAAGTAGACATGTGACCGCCGCCGTAGCGAACTTTGGACATTGGCCTTCAATTCTCGTAATTGACGAACGTAGACGTCGGCGGATACTGTGGTACCTTCATCGAGCAGCTCCTAGTACTCTACGCCGTGTACGCTCCACCAACCGCGGTTTTCGTCTTCGATGGAATAGTCGCCTGACGCAAACTTCGAATGCTACAACTACAGTGTACTTCTGCCGGGGGCATGCTCCTTGTGAACTTCTATCAGACGTCTGCCGATATCCGCGGGTTCCTGGCCAGATAGCGATATAAATAGTATGACGTTGCGAATGTGGTCTCTGGACCGCTTGAAATCGTGCGGCATTGTGGCGGAATAAATTTACTTTGGAGTGACTATTTTGCGGTACTTTGAAGAGCTTTTCATACTCATTCCAACGGTACCTCGCGCGTCCATTTTCGTTAATTCGTTACTGAGTTATGATCTCTAGAAATCATCACTACCATTTGTCCGATTTATTATGAATCAACCTAATATTTGTAGGGGGTCGCTTTTTGTATGCCCTCCGAGACTTTTCAGTGAAGATCAGATCAAATATTAGTTTCGGGCTTGAACCTAGTCAGCCGATTTTATCACCCCTTTACACTTTGAACCTTCAGCCCTTTGTTTCACTCTGCTTAACTGGGCAAAGACCGAAGAGTCATACAAAGATTGAAGAGTTCTCGAGAGGGGAATCGTATTTAGGAAGAAAATTTCTCGCAAAATGTTTGACGAACTGCCTGATTTCAGTGATTTTTGGGCAATGACGTGGTTATCTCGTATCGTCAGTCTATAATCATACTTTGTACTGCACAGGTAGCAACGCTATGATTATGGATTGGTCATCTCCGCCGTTGGGTTAGGTTACAAGTGATCATACCCCTAAAGAAATTTTCTCAAATCAGTGCTTGACTTTGACCTACCCGAAGTGACTCACTCCCCATCTAACCCGTTGCGTTATGCTTAGAATACCGTCACAATTGAAAGCCGTGTCGGCTTTTGCCTCTCATCCGTCTTCCCTTAACCCATAACGGACGACGTGTGCCACCCGTGGCGCACGCTAGAACTGGACCTGGGGACGACGTGCGCCACGGGTGGCGCATGACATTCAGAATGATTTTTCTTCTAGCTTTCCAGTATTTCCAAGAATCTAATTGTACACGTATACACTGCTAGTATTGAAGAATAGCATATGTTCTCAGGACCGGTGCAGCATAAATTTTATCGGATATACAACAAATAATATGCGATTGACTTCAAATGCGGAACCTTTCCAATTATACAAACAAATAAATCAATAAGAGCAGAATGTATGGCAAACTTGAAAGCATGTCAAGCCATAGAAAGCCCCACATGAGGAACATTTTGTGGTTACCCGTTTGGCATGGAATCTCGCATAAGGTGCACCCTTTGACTTTGTTAGGGCTTTGTAACAGCCAACACATCTCCTTCTAGACACCCGCCTGGGTCCTTCAACCTTCACCAGTAGAGCACGAGCACGATATCTTTGGCGGCGGTCTCCCATAGTAGACTCGATGATCCTGGACTTGAATTTCTTGGTTGGAATTATCTCAGCCACTTTAGACACCGCTGCAATAGTTTCTAATAAAGCTGTACCACAAACAAAGCATTCACCAGGTACAGTAGAAGCACAGGTGAAGCATCACTGAAAGAGCATACCTGGTGGAGGAATATTTGGAACGGCATCACTCGACACAGACAAATCAGGCGATACAAGCTTAGCTCTTTTCTGAAAACACAATCTCCGAAAACACAGGAACACATTTCCTCGAAGCGTAAATAACCCACGTTCAGGATTCTCTCCTCCTCCATTTGGGAACCATCACAATCCATAGACTTCGGTTTTGTCCCCGAGGCACGTTTCTTTCCCATCTGAAAATCACCTCGCGCTTATCTTACTACTCAAAATGTTTAACTGGTGACTAGAGCAGTCGAATAATCCAACAGAAGCGATAAACTGAAACGTAATGGGAATGAAATGGTACCAGCAAATCTATATCACAAATGCTGAAGAACTGCCTAAGTTTATGATTCAGAGTAGTGAAAATAGTGATTGCGAGTAGTGAAAACAAGATGTGAAAAGTGTAGTGAAAATGTGAGATAACGAGAAATTACTGAAGACTATAAGTGCAAACTATTATACTTTGGCGCGCGCCAACCTTTTTTACTGCTTTCTGCGCCCTTTCAACGGACCCGTTCGAATATTCCGGAACAAAACGTGCCCTGGGTGCCGGCGTGCCTCACCATTTGGCGCGTGCCGGCACCCCAGGCAGGTTTTGTTCCGGCATTCACGAACGGCAAGAGAAGCCTGGAACAGTAGAAGTGGTGAAACGAAAGATTAACCTAAAGTACAACGTACAACAGATAAATGAAAAACAGCATGAGAGAAACAGTCAAATGCTTGTCAAATGTAGCAGAAGAGATATTTGGGCGCTCAGGAATGCGAAAAAAAACGAGAAAGGTCAAGTGTAAAAGAAAGCCACGGAGCAATTCGCGCTGAAAAGCGAAGTGTATGCTGCTCATAAGGTCCTACAATAAACAGATGCGAGTAGTGAAAACAAGAAGTGAAGTGTAGTGAAAACGTGAACTAACAAGAAATCACTGAAGAGTATAAGTGCGAACTGTGTTACTTTGGCGCGCGCCAACTTTTGCTTTACCGTCTGCGCCCTCTCAACGAGATACCCGTCCCCGTATGATGGAACAAAACCTGCCTAGGGTGCCGACGTGCGCCACGGGTGGCGCACGCCCGCGAGACAAAAAAAACGCGCCCGTCCCAGAGGCCGTCCCGCGCAAAAACGCCGCCGTCCGTTATGGGTTAAGATGCATGGCAAGGAGGTCAGATAGCTCGTAATCATTCCCCTCATCCCAAACTTCTCCTTCTTATGTACTGTAACACACGTCAGCTGTGAGGCTAGGATGCTGCTAATGATAACGATGACATATGAGAATATGGAGAGTTGTTTATTCCCTTCTTTCCCACCTCTAAACGAGCATCACTTGTTCAGCATCATCAACACTTATAATTCATTTGCTACACTCGTCGAACTTTGTTAAATAACACCTTCAATGATGATTCCTACTCCATGAGGTAGATTGAGATGCAGGGTTTTTGACCCATTGACTTTTACCGGTGATAATGGTCCGCATAGGAAGTAAATGAGTTGTCAAATTGTCTCAGTGAGTTGTCCCTTCCTGTTAGAGAAGTTGCGGGGCGTATGGTGTTCAAAGTCAATCGGGGGTAATGAGGGAAATGAGGACTAAGAAGAGGTATTCTGTAATAATGAAGTCTTTTTCTTATTCTTCCTAGTGTTAGTTCTGCGCCGTAGCGGGATCCGCTGTCCTTGTCAGTTGTTGCCGCTTTCTTCTATTCAAGGCACCTTCTACCGTGTCTTCCACTTCTGTGAGGTCGGTTCTAGGACTTTTCTCCATCGCCCCTTTGAGACGTTTCGCCGTCGCTTGTCCGGTACCTGAAATTCCATAGTCTTTTCAATTGGCTGGCCCATACCGAGCTAACCGCTGCACCTCATATGGAGCTGAACAGGAGCTCTGTATGACCGCTCTGACGTCCTCCTTCCTGATCTTGTTATGCCGCGTTCACCTGCGTGCTTTTCTCAGTATTCTCATTTCAGCGAAGTGTTGTTGCCTCTCGTGATTCTATTATGGGACAGTCTCTGTCACAGAGCATAATGAGCCTTACCACCGATCAGAACACCTTGCCCTCGAGAATAATGGAGCATCGTGGGGATTCCTGCTGACTCTCTCCAATCCAGCCATGTCGCATTTATTCGACTTTTCACGGCCATGTCTACCGTACCCTCAGCGGCACATCACTTCGTAGGTACCGATACCTCTCAACCCTTTCGATGCTTTCTCTGGCGGTTCACGATGGACTCCACACAGTACTCATAGCTCATAATTTTGTGATCCTGACGTTCATTCGCAGGCCATTTTCTGCCAGCCTCTCCTAAGATCTCTGCGCTTTTTCCTGAAGTTTTTTTTATGGTATCTGACATGGGTACGTTGTCGTCAGCAAAAAAGAAAGAAAACTTCGAAAAATGTTCAAAAGTTAGTTTATTAAAATTGGTCGGTTCGTTTCGCCTCTACTAAAATGAACCGCTGTGTTTTTAATCAACCCTTGAGGCTCATCAATAGTAGGATGGTCCCCAATGTCTACTCCAAGAAGCCTTCATGCCCTCCAGAGCAAGCAGGTGGACGAATGGGCTTGGAGCTGATCCTTGGTGCATCCCTACCGAGATTCCTACATCAGTTGTCAGCCCATGTGAAGTAAGTATGACTGCCTCAACTTCATCGCACATATTCTGTATAATGGCGATCAGGTGCTCTAGTATCCGTCGTTCTCGAAGCGGGTTCCACGCGTTGGGTGAACTGTCTTGAAGGCCTTTTCAAGATTTAGGAAGACCAGATAGCAAGGCCAACTCATTTTACAATTATTACATTCATGTCTAAAGATGAAGATGGCATCCACGGTGAGCCGCTCAGGCATAATACGGAAGCCTTCATGAGAGATGATGACAAACTCTCTTAGCTCAAGTGAACGAGCCGTTCATACAGCTCCGTGGTGTGAACCGTCAACTTTATTGCACGGTGGGTAGTACCTCTACTGTATTAGACTCTCTGTCGCCTTCTGGGTGTGCAGGTGTGCCTCGATGAGGTGGGATCCGACGGCGAGTAGTCGTGGAGGGGGGGGGGGGGGGTAGCGTTGGCTTAGCTGACCCCTTGGTGTGCAGCATCCTCCTCAGTGATGAAGAGCACGTTAATGGCACCTGGAGGTTGGCCAACCGTACTCGCTTGTAGTTCGATTATTGCACACACGACGGCTTGCCATGACGTCGACTGTAAATTCATTGAATATTTTCTGCCATAGACGTATTTTTTCATACTTATTCTCTTGATCACCCTTTCACTGTTTCACTTCATTGTTTCTGATTGCTGCTTCACTCGTTGAACACCACAGTGAACGAAATCAATTTCGCCTTCTCTGCCCGCCGCAGCAAGCAACTCGGCCACTGAAGTATGCAATTGGAGATGAAGTGCGCTGGGATCGCAATAGTGCCCCAGAAGCGCGTTTTTCAACGCGAGTTTCGCTTCACATTATCTCTACCAAGCGCGAATGTCTGTTTCCACTAAGCTCTCCCTCCCTGCTCCCCCTCCCCCCGTCCCGGTGCCTTTGAAGGCACAATTCGCGATAATCAGATGTGTCGCCACCCATTTTGCTCAGTTGACCAATAAGGGAGCTCAAGTGGGTGGCGTCGGAGTTAGTTCGAGCAGGTGTAGCGCCCGTGATAGCGCACCGTGGCGACGCGAAAAAGGTGCAGCTTTACTAGTCACTCAAGGATCCACTGTTCCGAGAAGGTAAATCGGCCCACCTGATTATCACGAAATATGCCCCTTATTAGCGGCGCCGGCAGTAGTTGCGCTGAAGACTGCTGCACCGCTGATGTTGGCAAAGTAGCTGGGCCAAGCCACAAGCGTTCGATGATAATGTAGTACAGATTTCCTAGCAATAGTATAGGGGTAGCCAACGTGTAAACGATTAAAATAATTAGGATTGAGATTCGAAATCCCATCTCCAGCTTGGTCGATTCCTGCTACAGAGCACGATAGGGTGTCGCGTAATTGCAGCTGTTCACGCAAAACAAGCCAATACTAATTGCAGAATAAAGCTGAGGAGCGAGCCAGAATCATGTTACATGTAAAAAGATAGTTGACGTCAAACAAACCGAGATGTGCCACCCATTTCATTTCTGTTTAGGGTTTAGCGGCATTGAGTGCCACTTGGCATTCCAGTGGCTCATGAGGGCCAATCGACGTACAAATCAGTGCTTGACTCCGAAAAGATGGAAGGTCCGTTTGGCTTGTGCGGGTATGGATCCAAGATGCGATTTCTGGGCCATGCCAGAAGGGTCTCTCTCACAGGTTACTACCCCACGTTCCTCTCAGGGTCATGTTAAGTTGTAAAAAACGTTACCTAGGTTACTTAGGCGACCCGTCCTTCAGCACCGCGATTGGCCTTGCGCGGGTTCCAACTTCTTTTCCACAGTCCTTCGCAATCGTCGTCCAGTGCACGACAGTCTTAAACGAAACGGGATCTCGGACGTTGTTTCGGAAAGCAAGCAAATCGGACCATCCGTGGGCGGACGACCAGGTGGAACGTAAAAAACGTAAATGTTCAAATTTTTGAAGCATTTGTCAGACACGGTATCAGAATCGCTTGCCTTTGAAGCCATCTACAATCGAACGCTTGCAAGTTAGACGTTTTGAACAGTTCAAGGAAGTGAGGCTGTTTCTTATCAGTGGGCTTTCTCTGTAATGTGTACAACTGAGCTGGAATATGTTGTACTCCACTGCAACATAAGTAGGGTCCTCTATTTTGAAGCTATCGAAATTGCCGTAAGAGTTGATCAACTGAAATATTTGTTTTCCTTTCATTCAGTTTTCCGATTTCTGCTAAGCCATCCTTGTTATTTCAACTCTTGATGTTTGCTTACCTCGTATTAGATCGGCCCACAAGATGATGAGCAGTACAAAACCACTTCCCTTGCAACCGCACCGCAGTCGCTGCCGCTTCACTACGCCTATCTTCACAATTTCTTGTATAGAACTTCTATACATCCCTTCTACACTGGCGTAATGAAGATCTTACTAGAAAGCAAGCATGGAAAGCTTTCCGCACTAGCCGAGAGAACTTGAAGGATGTATGGCGTGGGAAGAACGTGATGCACACAGTAACAACATTTACAATTCATTTTACGACAAAGGCTTATGGTAGTTGAGCAAGTGGTCCTGTACTGCATAATCTTGTGCATAACTCGCTCCAAATGGCTCTATCCGAGTTTTAAGGTCATCCATATGAGAAGTATTAATCGCTATTTTTCCTATTTCCTACAGCTGAATTCGACTTTATTCACTGTTCATCAGTGCCCATTCGCTCACGTATTACTGCTTTTCGATCGATTCATATCAATCCATTACCTACTAAATACCATTTAGTTTCAACATGGAGTAGGGGGCTCCGACAGGGAATGGTGTGCAGCATGTATCATCACCTGGAGGGCGAAAACGATAACATCGATGACGATCTTGATTTCGATCGAGCTCTCATCTCACCCACACAACTATTATTAAGTGCACCTCGAATATTTGAGGATGGGTGCGTGAGTTTAGAATTTTTTGAGTGAAAAGCATTTCGAATCAGAAATTACCATAACAGCAAGTATCGGAAGACATCATTATAGGAAGCTATTGTAGCACCGGCTTCATTACTGATTACTGACCTTCTTATTTCCCGGACGACGTGGGCGACACTCAATCATGGGTGTGTGCAGATATGACAACGAATCGCTTCGCGGCATTTCACTCGCGGCGCCACCAGTCAATGGTTTTCCTCTGAAGGCGTATTTTTGACTTTGTAACAGTTAGCTGACAAGAGAAGGATACCAGGCCAAAGTGGTTCTTGAACAGTGGTTCCAAACCTGTATCCAATATCTGCCGAACGATTTTCTGAGTGGAGTTATGGAGGTATTTTTGAATAAATACCATCATCACATGGTACGTTCGAACGTCCACAGCGCGCAAGTCAAACGTTTTCGCGCAGAACCAGTGCGATTTTCGTGTTCACGGGTCGAATCACCCCAAGTGACAAGTTTTCAGCCAACTCGAGAAATTGACCGAATTTCGGAAAGAATCCTCTTTGCCGCTTCACCTGCTCTGCAAAAAAAATGCTGAATGAAGCCCAGTGGACGGAAGACTGGGGTCTGAGAAGTAACAGTAATTTACTAGATAAAATCTCGTCGATCGTTTTTTTTTTTTGCTGATTTTAGCTGTTTCCATTTGGAACGTTCGTCCATACACACTATGGGAGTTGTTAGCAATTCTCCTCAAATTACGGAATTGGTTAAATGTATGCACGCGATTTTTATCGAGCAGGTGTTGTCTTGTCTTTCATAGAAATTCCTCCCACCATTGCTTAACACACTTCAACTGTTACTTTCCGGTGTGGTAAAAATCCTTTTTCCTATCCGAAAATCTACTTGAAGGGGCGGAGGGAAGATCCAAAGTGTTATAGAGCATCAATTCTCAAGTTTAAAACCGTACACCAGTGTACTACATATCTCTGTCTCATTGCTTAGCTACCGTGCAACAGCTATTCTCCATTTATTATATTCTGTTACTTTTACTTTCCTGGTTATTTTGTAGAATGTCTCAACTATGGTGAATATGTTAAGCAAGAATTTTAAATCATTATAAATGGCTGTTGAGAATTTTTCGCATCAATGATCACCTAGCTAGCAGTAATTCTATGGAGAATTTTGTTTGACAGTTTGACATTTTTTGCTCCAAACTGAAGTTCTATGGATAGTTGTGAAATCCGAAAAGTGAAGGCCGAATGGTGAAAAAATTAATTTTTACATCTGACGCGGCGTGCACCACCAGATAGCGCATAACTTCCGCAGTGAGTCAAGAAAAGTGTCCATTTAATTTACCACAATAAATACATAACATTCACAAGCATACTCCAGTAGGTTACCAATAGATTCCAGTTGTTCATAAAAAATATGACCTAAAGCATCAGAGTTTTGAGAGCATTTTGCATTTTTACAATCTGCTATCTGCTTTTTTCTGTTTCAGGGTTGTTAATGTGAGTGACCACAAGACATGCGCACTGTTGATGACTCGGATGAAGGAAGCAAAACGACAACCATCGCCGAGTCAGTGAGTCCAAACTGTTTGATGTATGGAATGATGAGGTGTATGATGTATGAATGATGAGTGGGAGACTACAATTTCTACTTCACGATTTATGAATGCCGTTCTTTTCTTAACAGTTCCCTTTCCCGCTTCAGCATTCTTTCCATAGCATTTCTTCGATCTTCATAACATATTTCTGACGTTCGGGCACTCATTATGAAAAAGCACTCATATGAAAAGGCCACTGGACGTTGAAATGAGACCCAGGTCGACCAATGAGGTGTCGAATGCTAACTTCGTTTAAGAAAACCACAACTGCAAAATGCTGCTACGAAGCGGATATAGGGGAGAGGGGTCAATGTTTGCATCGTGATGACTCATTGGCGGGTGCCTTGGTTGGAGTAACGATTCAACGCACTAACATGTGATCGGCAACGGTCATCGTGGCTCAGGGGTGTGTGCAGATATGACAGCGAATCGCGCGACCGCCCGCGGCGAGCAGCGCGGCAAGTACGAGTCGTTTGGAATTCCGCTCAAGTCGCAGTGAGTTGGTACCGTGAGGAACCTTTAAAGGTAAGCGAACTCCCGAAGCGTTCAACTTGCGATCTTTAAGGGTCCCTCACGGTACCAGCCCATTACGTCTTGAGCGGAATTCCCAACGGCTCGTACTGATGGCACCGCGAGCGGGACGCTTCGAAGCGATTCGCTGTTATATCTGCACACACCCGTGGCTCAGTGGTGCCAGCTCCAGATTTAGAGCTAGAAAACGGTAGGTTCGCCCTCTCGATTTTAGCTTTTGGTGAACCATACCAAGCAATACCCGATCAATCAGTCGTTGCAAGCAAATTTGACCCCTCCTGACTTGCTTCTGAACGGCATTTTGCGATTTTGGCCCCCATATTTGTAATCAGCATTCGAGACCCTATCGATCCATTGGGCCTCATTTTAAAATTCCATGGGTTAAAACTGTTTCCTGGTCAGAAGAGTGAGGAGGCATGGTTTCACAAACTAGGGCTCAGTATCGACCGTTCTGACTACTGGAATCCATCGTTCGAGCAAATAATTAAAAGAGTCAAAAATAGCCGAAGTGGGCTCAAAACTCGTTTTTACACATGAATTATGTAAGTAATGCAGATACCAAAGGGATTTATCATTGAAAGTTATTCGTATTCGTAAGTTTCCGCTAAATCTGCCTTTTTCCTGTATGTGAGAGGAATTTTTTCGCAGACCTCATTTTATAGAAGTATTGAAATCAATCTCATGTAAATGATATGCCTTCTATCTGTGCTACATTGAGAACTTCTTTATCGAATTAGGTTATTCACTTATTCTTGCATTGTATTCTTGTTATATAATTTTTTCGTGCATTATTTAATTAGTGATAAGTGAATGGTCGCCTTGGATACAAGTATTCTTGGTAGGGGATCAGATTTATTGATGTGGTCTCGCCTCCACCCATTGACAACGATACACTCTTCAACAAGCCAACTAGTCATTCACAGAAGGAACCCTTACATCTATCATTACCTGGATACGGTCTTACTTCGATATCATTCAGTATCACCGACTATCAGTCTATACTTTATTAATTAAGTTTGTGAATCCACTTTCTAAACGGTGCGGAAGCACGCCTATAAAATGGACGGCTTAATTATGATAAATAATGCACTGGTGATAGTGATCACATAAATAAGATTGTAAGAAATTTTACACAATTTTAGGTTACTTCTCTTTTCCTTTTGTATTGGGATTTGAACCGTAATCTTTGGACAATTATTTGGCTACCAATATTTTTATTTAATGGGTCATTCCATAAGTAGTAACGTTTTTTTTCCAGCAAAAATTTTGGCCATGAAATCACAAGTTTTTGCAGCATGTCATATATCATTTAAGAGCAAATTTTCTGCTCTACAAAATGACGTATTCAGTTTTCGAGTGTGATACAATGGCGCCGACATTTAGGCTGGCAAAGAGGTAGGTCCAGCAATCGAAAATTGGCCAAACCGGCAATCAATTATAACACTACATTTTACTTGAGGAAAACTAACCAATCATGTGTTCCGTACCTAGCCCCGACCTCTCCTGCAAGTTCCACCAGTCAGTTGCTTGAAAAGTCACGTCGCTCTTTCTCCACATTTAGTATTTCCGCCACAACTCGGTGATTTTTGACAATTTCTTCGAACCAACGCAAGAAAATTTTCTCAACCAATCAGTTGAACGAGTGGTGAATTGTTAAGAACAGGTAGTGGGTAGGAACAAGGGAATACCATTGACCGGGTTCCTTAACATTCTCATGAAACAAATAAATTGTGAAAAATGTCCACTGGACCCCTATCACATGGTATTAAAACTCAATCTGAATCGCAGCCAAAACAAAATAGAAAGATGTTTCCGATATAGCAGAAAAAGTTCTTCGAAGTGGTTCATAATACAACTCTAGGCAAGAGATTTGAAAGAAAATTTTTTACTTTGAATAATTGTGAGTGCTTTCGAAAATAAAATTTTAGAAAAAGAACGACAGAATTTCTTGATCAGCTAAATACTGGAAATCGTACAAGAGGTCAGGACTAAGTGCGCGACACATGTCTGGTTGACTTTTCTATAGTGAAATATAGTGTTTCAATTGATTGCCGGTTTGGCCAATTTTTGTCGGTTTGACCTACCTCTTCTCCAGCCTAAATGTCGGCCCCGTTCTACCAAACTCAGAAACTAAACATGACGTTTTGTAGAGCAGGAAAACCTCTTTCAAATGATATATGACATGCTGCAAAAACTTGTGATTTCATAGGAAAAATTTATGCTTGGAAAAAAACGACACTACTTATGGAATGACCCAATACATTCATATGCAAAGATATGTCAAAATTTCGAAACTCAAAACCAAATCTGAAACATGGAAAAGCGATTTCTGAAAACAAGAGAAAAATAAAATCACGTATAAATTCGAAGTCAGCTCAGAGTGACATAGGCTGCCGAGGTCTTCTCGTTCTCGTTGACTTCCTGGAATACTCCTGAAAAGGAGCAAACGAAGACCTCTTGTGAAACCGTCATTTTCATTGCAGACATGGAGATTCAAACACCTCAAATGCACTATAAAATAGTACTAGATGCGCTCTTTATGTATCCCGCCCATATAATTTTCAAGGAACTTCCAGTAAAATTTAGTTAGGGTGGAGGTAAAATGCCTCAAAAATTGTTCTGCAATCCAATAGGTGCCATTCATCGGAAGGAATTTCATTTTTTCTGTTACCCATCCGGAAAAGCGAGAGCAAGGAGAGTTATATAGTGCTGGCCCTAGAAGCGATTACTCAGAAATGACTATACTTGTTTTCTCGTAATTAATGTAGGATTAATTAGTTTTGCGAGGTAATCTAGCGCGGTTTATGTCAGAACGCTTAACCGATTCCATTTATTTGATTTGCTCCACTCAGTAATTGGTGATGGAGAACTGCATAGAACAGCATCTGTTTCACTGGTTCTTAGGAATTCATCGCTTACTGTACTGCTCTTACAGGGCAACGCCACAGAAGCGGTGTCGACGGTGTCAGGTGCTGACGTTCTTTGTGGTGTTTCTTTTTCTGTCGGATTTTCACCGATTGATGTGTATGTCTGTGTGGGGGGATATGAGTTGAACGATAGCCCAGCCAGCATTGAAGCGTTTAGAAGAGCCGGCATCAATTATGGATGGAGGTGCTTAGGCGACGCCTTCACTCTGCTAAACATCGTCCATGTCGCTCTCTCCCCCCATTTTAAGTGCCACTTACTCGCTCGATCCCTAGTTTATTGTACGTCGAAATCACTCTGAAACGTCTGAGCGTATCCTGGAAAATTTTAACTTCCGGCTTATCCAGGCCTTTCGGTCATTCATGACTTTTCGTCTTCCCAGACCGTCACAGCTAATCACTGGCTGGTCAGTTTCTGGCTGTCTTCCATAGTGCACCTCAGTACTACGGTTTCCAGATAGTTTTCTGATTCAAACAGCTCCATTTTCTTGACTCGTCCTCGACCCGTATAATGGCTTGACTACCACTTACTGGAACGACTCCGCTCACTAGACATGCTTAGCGGAGATCCTATCCCATGTTTACCCTGGCATCTGTCAGCCGGATGAAGCCGATCTCTCATAATCATAACATCATGAATATACGCTTCACATCCTCGTTCATATCAGATATGTCATCGTAGTGTGTCGCATCAGAACTCATTTTGTCCATGTGTGTGTGTGTGGTTACCACTATCCATGCCCATTAGGCGTTGTTATTCTCTTCTTTCTCTGGACGTATAGGAATGGGTTTCCTTCTAAATAACTGAACGTCTACACTACAAGTGAGACTAAACGCGAGATTTCATTCAAAATCAAACTGGGCTGTTCCAGGCTATGCAAGTTGATCTGTCTGTTTACTTGTTTATTTATCATGGCCAGTAAAGAGCGTCCATTTGTCGTTTCATGGCTGCCTGCAAACAGCGCCTACAATATTTACCGAGAAATCTTGGCCAGAAAGAAACTAAGCACTCTATAAATAGAAATCTTAAAATCAGTAGATGAAAGCACTAAAATAACTGAGTTCAACTGAACTTAGCAAATTCTTTTTGGATATCTCGCTTTGATGCTGCTCAAATGAATGTTTCGAAAAAAAAATTTGAAACACGTCTAGCTATCTTAGGACTCTTCCGAAAAGCGTAGCGTTTCCGATGAGAATGCACAAGGCTTATCTTCAGCTCTAAAATAGGAGAAATGCCCAATTCAAGTGGGAAAATTCAATGAATATCTATGTTTTACACGACTCAAAGGACACATGTTGTGTTGTTTGATCTTTCTCTCCATTTTTTCATTGTTGTGTTTCGAAGAAAGGCCAATTTTTCAAAGTCCCAATTTTGGCTTAAAATTAATGTTGGTATAGAAATGCAATTTTGAATTGTTGTTCTGAAGGAGATATATATTTTCTTGAAAGACTGAAAAAATTTGAACTCGTCAGCAGTTTCAGATTTCAACAGCGCTCAGGTCCGATTTCATTTAGAGAGACGTTTGATTCGTCATATTGATGAACTTTGATTTCATTTAGTGTTATCGGTGAAATAAGAGAAGCCACACTTCACGAAATTGATTCCCATCTTTGTGCACCTACTTTGAGAAATTGGAACTCGTAGTAATCCGTGTGCTCAACAACAAGATGAGACTCCGGTTTTCCTTTAATTATATCACGATGGATGGAGGCTGCGTAGTGATAGATGATACTTGCGCGTTCCCACTTGCACGATGCGAAGATCAAATCTCGCATCACTGCCACCTTAGGCCAACTAAGCCCTCCATCCCTCCATCCCTCCGCTATGAGTGAATTGGAACTAGATCTTCTGGGAAGTTGAGCGCACTGTCTTGTACATCTCCTAGCCCACGCAAGTATTGTGTGGGCTAAATAGCATTCGCCTGCCATCGCGATTCTGAATGGAGCTAGATTGTGTGTCGCATTCCGCAGAAAGGATTGATTGATACCGAGGCTTCATCCTCTATTTTTATATTGCGATATTTCAGTGTATATCTTCGACAATTTTGGAATGAGTAAGTTTTGTATAGTCATATAACATGAGTGGTATATGTACTATAAATTACGTGCTTCCTCCTCACAGTTTTTGCCAACCCTGTGAGGGAGCAAGCAGAAAATGATCAACAGGTCGCGTCATAGTCTTAAAAAGTCGTTATACAAAGTTTTTTTGTTTTGCTCTCTACATAAATATGGGTACATAGTTAGTGTGGACCATATGCAAGGCTTCATACAAAAACATATGAAGTTTGGAAGAGAGATAACTCCTCCAAGCTTTCATAATTGTCGGGCACGCTGGACAGGTGGGTGGGTCCAAAGCGGACTTCGTCATTTGCGATCGAAACGACACGATCGAAAGCATAGTGACCCCAGCTTCGTGTTGAATTAGTGGAACCACATGCACCAAAGCTATTGTTGAGGGGGCAAAAGAGGAGTTGTGTCTTGAGAGCTCCTACGTATGCTATAGAAAAAAGGGTGTATGTCATTAGGACAGGGAATTCGCGTGACCCCGTTTAGAGCGCGATGTGATGGTGCGAGCTACGAGCGCCGTATAGGTTGAGTCCTGAAATTATTACACTTAGAATAAGACATATGACACCGTCATCGCTTCAGGACCCTTCCAATACGGCGCGCATAGCTCGCACCATCGCGTTGTACACCGAACGCCGCAAAGCGAATTTTCTGTACTAACGGCACACACCTAAGAAAAACCACTCAGTTGCACCTAATTTACCACTCTGTCAACCATAGACTACGAAAAAAAATATTGGAAATTTTGAAATTACTGATCTGTATTTTGTATTATATTGAATTATATTTTGTATGTACGATTTTCCTTCAATTGTCTCATAATCCTGTTCTCCTGGACCAGGTTAGAAGTAAAATTCTATCTTACACTACTTTTTTCTTGAGAGGAAATCTCAAGATAATGAACATGGTCTCAAATCACCAGTTCACCATCACGGCACTTCCAAATATCGAGGAAGGATGCCGCTTCAGTGCGACCCCTCTCTCTGTATGAGGACAGAATACGATCCCCTTCTTCAACTATACAGTACCAGTAAATGTTGCCGGATTTTATGGTTGCAATGTGTCTAATTACAATATACTCTTACCTGAAGCGAGATACTTACTTTACATTTCCTCGCAGCGAATTCGCTGTGAAATACCCTTGGCTTCTCTTCTGCTTATTGAAAATTTAGATTATAGTGCTTATCGCTGACCTCGGCAGTTACGATCCCCCCTCCTGTCCGGTCAAATAGGACTCTCCCTGTTGAGGATTCTTCGACTCTAAGTGTACCCTAACCCTCGCGTTTGCAGTTTGTTGAAGGTAGTTGCGGAGCAGGTTGTTTAAAACGTTATTCCAGAGGCAAAATAAAGATGAACTAGGAAAACTTCAGGTATGTCAGAAATTGCGTTACAAATGATAGTATTCTTATGAACCTTAATCAACTTCTTTTGCAGACCTTCATTACAACGATGTTTTTGTTCTGAATAGAGCACACGCTCATCCGTCTTCCTTCGTTTAATTCTAATTTACAAGTGATTGCATGTCATCCTTAACGATTTTCGTTCATTTGACTGCCTCAACTAATCCATAGCAGCGTGAACCCATCATAATAGACCTTGGTTAGATGAAGCCATCTGCTGAGGCCCTTTGTTATGAATATTATAACATTTTGGCTTGTATTAGTATTATTTTTTGGTGATCAACCGCATCAAGATCACGTAATGATGATCTCTCGATAGCACTGTTGACTGGTTTGTTTTGAGTCAAGTTTAAGATTTGATCCTCATTTAAGGAGATTAAATTAATAGGAAAGCAAGTGTGTATTCGCTGCTTTAATCTATCGACCCCAAACTTAACTATTAGAAACCTATGATTTGAATGGCCTGTTTAGCAGGAGGCAGGGAAGGGAGCGGCCATTCAGAGAGGCCAGCTATTGTTCATAATTCATATATTTATTTGTATACACACAGGAGTCTGTTATCACCCGGAAAGAACCTATCAGGTAAAAAATAGGAGACCGTAATAACCAGAAAAAGGTTCATTTGGAAATTTGTGACCGAGACATGTGGTTCTCCCTGCTGGTAAATTGAGGATTACCCGCGAGATCCTGGTGCTCGGTCTAAAACGCAAGTATTTTGATCTGGACACGCTGAAACTGCTGAAAAGGCTGCTTGTGCATGCTTGAAAATGACCAAGCCACGTCCACCTAACTAAATCACACCTGGCCGTAGACTAACAAATATCCAACGTGGCGCTCACTTGTAGAAGGAAATTTGCGATAAGAAAAGATATGTGATACTGATATTTTTTTTCGCATATCATATGCGATAAGGAAAGATAATTAATAAAACAGCCATTTCGATGATGAAGGCATCTTCCACGTTGGAAATTCTTTCGCCCAAGTCCAGGTGTGATTTGGCTGGGCAGGCGTGGCTTGGGTGCGCTCAAGCAGGCACAACACAGTGGAGGTGCACCCTGCAGCCGCAACAAGGGTGCAGCTGAGCAGTTATCTAAGGACTCATTCGCCCCAGGAAAGTAGTCACTAATCTGATTATCGCGTGGTGTACCTTTGAAGGTACCGATCAAGGAAATTCACGTTCCTATGTTAATCACACATTTGTGTTATATTTGCTCGCTACGGATCACATGCAAGGTTTCACGCTCATACACAAGAATCCATTTGAGGTAGAGCTCCCCAAGGTGGCCGACGACGTGGCGGGGCGTGCGAGAGGATTTGGACACTAGAGAGCTGATGAGCAAGGCGGGACCCTCACGTGGACAGGGACGCAAAGCGGGAGCAAATCAACATTGGGCGCGGAAACACAAAATGCGCTCTTGCCGCTGACGGCTGTTCAAAAGCTGTGGCGGGAAATGTGACGGAAACTCAAACGAGTTGCTCTTCTCCCAGTTTTTTGAATGCTGCTTTGAAACATAGGAAAATTTTCGTTTTTCTCGTGTTTCTGCTCATGCACTGTATCTATTAAGATGAATTTAAGAGGAATTAGAACCATGGAATTTTCGTACGATTGTTTAAAGTATTCCTAGGTCTATGACACGTTCTCTTACGGAATACAATAAAAAACATTTCGTAAAAAAGCGTCGGACGAGCTGAGAACCTTTTCTGGTTGCACGGTTAACCTCTCGAAGCATGGGAAGAGGGGAGGGGGGACGATGAAAGGAAACGGAATTTGGAACGAGGGTCTCTGTCTCATGACTGCAGGATTTCAGCGGCCAAATTGCTGCGAGGGCGTTGCAACGTGTGCTGCTGGCTGGCACGGCCCCGCGGCGTTTGCATCCACCCTTCAGCGGCTAGTGATGCAGAGGAAACGGAAGGAAACCAGTGGTGGGGTGTCCTATTCCTCGTGCTTCTGGCTGAATTTTCTTCCAGTTCTTTCTCTGCTGTTACACGCCTCGACCTGCATATTCAATAATTGGCCAAAATTACCGCTTCCGGTTCCTTAAAAAAAAACGTTCCAGTGCACCTGCAGTTGACGAATGTCTCTACCTTCTCTTTCATGCTGTCGCTGTTTCCATCCACATTCCTTTCCCTCCTTTATCAAGATTAAATTAGTTTATCTAATTAATGTTATAGCGTCATCTTGTGAGTAGGTGTGGTGACGTGGCGGCATTCTGAAAAGTGGAAAATGTCTCCCACATAATTTATTACTCAAATACTTCATTCCACTATTCAGTAATCATATCAGCTCCATTCACCACGTATATGCATTTTTAGTAAAAAATAACGTGGGAGGTGTTCTGTATTGCATCTGTGCTAGCAAATGATCTTCCAGGTAAAATAAATCGCTTCCTTATCTAAGGAAGTGTGTAAAAATTGCCTACAATTCGTTCGCTGTCGTCGAAGCGAAGATGTTTCTACACTTTCGGCATGTGGTTGATGAGCCTCAGAGGCCATGGGCCCTCGAACCAGGAATTGAAGCAGCGTACTTAGGTTCCGTAGTCGGTGCCACTGATACTGATCGCGTGGGTTGCAGCAGAGACACCGTTAAAGGAACACCACGCGATAATCCAATCAGTGGCATACTTTCGTTGGGCAAGTAGGTCCTTGGATAACTGCTCAAACTGCATTCTTGTTGCGACTGCACGGTGCACCCTCACGGTGTTGTGCCTGCTTGAACAAAACCGAGCCACGCCCACCCAGCTGAATCACATCCGGCCTTAGACGAACAAATTTCCAAAGTGGTGCTCACGTGGAAAATGAAACTTTCTTTAGGAGATGATAATTAAATGAAACAGTCATTTCGATGTCGAAGGCAGCTTCCACATCGGAAAATCGTCCGTCTAACGTCGTGTATGATTCAGCTGGGTGGGCGTGGCTCGGTTTTGTTCAAGCAGGCACAACACCGTGAGGGTGCACCGTACAGCCGCAACAAGGGTGCAGTTTGAGCAGTTATCCAAGGACCTACTCGCCCCACGAAAGTAAGCTACTAATTGGATTATCGCGTGGTGTGCCTTTAAGGGCAATTCTGGCAGATTGTGGATATGGAAGTCAAGGTGATTATTAGTGTAATACTAAAGAAAAAGTGAAATAAAGCGATTAAAATCCGAGGAGTAGAAACCCGAGTGCCGTCCCCCTCCCTTCCCTCCCGCTCTTTCTCCATCACTTTCCGGTGGGAGTAGATGCAGACAGCGAGGGACAAGTCAACCTCTCGCGAGCGTTGCCTGCCCTCACAGCAATCCGACAAGCGGGTGCGGTCAGCGTGACTGGCAGCGCTGCGGATCGCTATGAAGAGTCCTAACCGCGCTTTTCCTACGAAAGTTTCACTCTGAACTGTAATGTTCCACCACAGAAGAATCCTTCGTCCCTATTATTATTCTCACCTTTTCCCTGCCGACTCCTTCAAAAGCATACCAAGCGATAAAGTTCAGCCGCTTTCCTTTTGAGACAGTAGGTCCTAAGTGACTGCTCAGACTGCACCTTTGTTGTGGCTGCACGGTGCACCCTAACGGTGTTGTGTCTGTATGAACACAACCGAGCCACGCCCACCCTACCAAGTTACACCTACCTGTAGACGAGTCAATTTCCATCTTGGCGCTCACATGGAGAAGGAAGCTTGCGATAAGAGAAGTTAATTTTGATAAAACAGTCATTTAGGTGAAAGCAGCTTCCACACTGGGAATTGTTCGTCTAAGGCCAGGTGTGATTTGGTTGGATGGGCGTGGCTTGGTTGTGATCGGGCAGGCACAACACAGTGACGATGCACCGTGCAACCGCAGCGGAGGACAACCTGAGCAGTTATCCAAGCACCCAGTTTCCCCAAGAAAGTAAGCCACTAATCTGATTATCGCATAGCGCACCCTTAAGGGTGCAATACGTTGGTCCTGGTCGCCCACTATGAATGCTGCAATAAAGCCGTAGTCGTGGCACCCTGATACGATGGCACGGCGTTTTCTTACTGCTATGCTATGTAATGCCCTTCTACTTCCCTTTTTCTTTGCTCTTAAAACCAGATCTGCTGATGAACTATGCAGTATCCAGCTCAGTATTCTCACAAAAGTCTTCCTTACTTGTGAATGAACTCGTTTTTTCCTGATGTGAAGCGGAAGCGTTGTAGAATGTAGTGGGTGGGGCATGGTGCTCAGCGATGCGCGGTGTGGTGCTTTTGAAAATGATGAGGCAGCGTTGATCGTGCTGAAGATGAATGAGTGAATTCTCGAGAGCGCTAATTAACACATGTGCTAATTAGATACACCCTCAAACGAGCCCGCTACACGCTCATAATATCGTCTACGAGACGAGCTCTTGACATAATTTTTTTCTCTACTGAAGTGCAATTACATGAGGGCGCCTGTTGATTTCGTGCTCAGCTTATTTTCAAGAACTCAAAGATGTCGTCCACGGAAATTTAACAGCTTCTATTACCCATATACTTGTATTATATTCGCTTACTAAAGGCCATATGCAAAGTTTCACGCTCATAACTAGAATCCAACCGAGATGGAACTTCCCAAAGTGACGGACAACGAGGTGGGGCGTCCGAGTGACTGTGGACGCTGGAGGCTGAAGAGCAAAGATCGGCACTCACGAGGTTAGGGACGCAGAGCGAGAAACGACTCGACATTAGACGCGAAATTGGAACTGAGCTCATACCGCTGGCGGCCCTTCAAATGGCTCGGCGGTAATTAGAACACGTTGCTCTCTTCCGATTTTTTGATTTCCGCTTTCGAATAGTGGATGTTTTTCAGTTCTTTTCATATTTCTGTTTAGGTATTTTTATGGTTAAGGACTTCAAGAGGAACTAGAATCATCGAATTCTCGCGGACGATTCCTTTACGTGCTTTTAGGAGGGTGGAGTGGAAGGCACACACCTGCACATCACAAAAAAAACCATATCGAATCGATCAATAACTAGGATCATTTCCGTTGAGTGGGCTTATCCCAAGGCAGTGAAATGGTACATGCAAAGTCAAGTGCATAGCGCATTCCAAGATGTGACAGACTGACCACCACCACTTCCACTTTATTCTAATATCCACATCAGTCTACATGTAAAATTTGATAAGTCATTGAATCATTAATGGGGTTTAATCCATGAAAACTATTGAAAGCTCAATGGGATTAATTTTTATAAATGCAGTCGCAGAAGCATGCATTTTGGTGTAGCGTTTTCAATCTATCCGTTTTACGGAAAAGCTGAAGAGTCGATAATAATTCTTAGATTTATAAGGCTTCACAAAAGCGCATCGTTGACTCTTTTGACATACATAGCTAGCGTTTCTCAGACCAATAAAAGCCCTTAATGATCTACTACTCCCATCACTCGGTCATGTTACGCGCTCATTACTAGGCGGACCGCCTCGTAGCAATTCAGCTGTGGAGGCAATCAGGCGGCAAAGTTTTCTAGAATAAAGCCCTGAATTCATCATCGTGTGGAATATAATGTCGTAATATTAGATATTACTCGAGTGGAGTTACACTGTTTTTTTCTAACTATTTTTCTACAATTTTGTTTACTGTCCTTGTCTGGGAATCGAATAGACAAGAAACACTGTAGTCGTTGAAGAAACTAACCTATGAAGTATTATCAAAATGGATTCACTCGTCCTCTTTACATGCCATTTCAATGGCAGAAACTTTTGACTTCAACTTTTATTTTCAAAGTTTTAAAAAATTATTTCGATTTATTTTATAGGTCTTTTAGTAGCTGAATCTTTATTGAATAAAGCCAACCACTTTTTGGAATTTTTGCTCTAATGTTATCCTGTATCATTTTCTATCACAATCTGTACCATTGCTATCATTATGAGGTATCACCCGCTATCACAGTACCACGTTCTTCATTATAGGGTGTCACTATGTCATAATTCGGCACCATTTTCTATCATCACTAGGTACCAGTCGCTATCACATTTCGGTAAAAGACAGCCATCCCTCCAGATTTCTCCCTGGGACACAGATGACTGCATATCAAGTTAGCAAGCGGCACTTTTTTGAAGTTTTTGCAAAAAAAACGTATGCGTTTCAAATGTACTAATTATTTTTCAGGATATCTGTGTATATTGAGGTAACAACGATTAAGGGTAATAGTGATCAATTCTTGCTATTCTGTGCCACAGTGTTTGATTTAGTATTAGGCCTATACGACGACTATTCAGCTCATGGGAATTAGGAATTCGAAATGCAAAGTGGTGAAAATTTCCAAAGATTTCGTAGCTCAATATACTGTCAGAAATAATCCTAAATAGTTAAGTGTGACGCAGAAGGAGCCATAGCGGTGTCGAAGATCGCGAGGCGTCCAGCATTTTTAATATGTCCGTAGCGCGATGGCCGCATCGGCTCCTCGTGCACGGCACTACTCCTCTGATTCAGTAATGAATTTGCTCAAATCTTGATCTATCGCTCCCCAACTCCTTCCATCTTGTTATCGATCTTGTTGTATAGTTTGATTAATGCACTACTGCTACTGATTCCACCCTGTTTCTCGGCCTAGAGTACTACCGAGGGTCAAGCTGACGTCGGGGAAAATTTTCGGTAAACAGACTCCTCCTGTAGACACTTAGGGGCCACCTGTCCCTATACTCAAGCCGTCTCTCCGAAAAGCTTGTCAACTGATATCCATGGGATTACTATACAATACCAGGTATGGCTGTCGGTACAGTTTTTACGTTTTTCAAAGGGGGCAGCGGGACAAAATCTTCCTAAAGAGGGGTCGTCCTCGAGGAATAGTCGATGACATTCTCAAAATACGCCCCTCTTCACTTTGTAGCTCAAGACACACATTCCGCCCAGTGTTCCTCGTAGTATGCCTGATACTATAATACTTACCTGAGAATTTATTGAATATACAGTTATTTTCCCAATTGAGGTTACTGTTTAGGTCGTTAGGGACCATGAAATGTCACTAGTATTTCATGTGATCTTCGGTTCCCCAAAAACAGCTTGAACTGATCTTTTTCTTGCTTGTTCTCTAGGAAATTTATCTTAATTACGTGCGTAGTAATGGGCTGTAAATTCTTTTGCATAAACACTGCCAATTTACTGATGCCGGTTTTTTGTTTCATTCAAAATCGCCTTTCCTCACCACGCTGTTAAGCACAGTCAGTCATGCTGCTTTGCACTTAACGACGGTTTTCTGCTTTATCTTTCAATTCGATCCGAACTAAATTAGAGACGTTGGATTTGCCATAACGATAAGGCACATACGGTTCTGGAAGAATCCTGAGTTCTTATAGAATAGTTTTCGAAATTCTGTCGCATGCTCGGCTGCAGTTGATTTAACCGCATTGAAAAAAATTTGCTCTATTAGAAGCTTCAGTTCGAACTTATACTATTTCGAGCTCCTAAAATTCAATCTTGTTCTTTTGCTGTATTTTCAGATTCTTAGAAGATTAGAAGAGGAAAAAACCAAACCTAATTGCCATTTGTGCTCTTCCTGGAACTCTCCAATTTCCACACTGTTTAATTACTCGGAAAATGCATCAAGTCCACTAACTTATTTGTTTCGAGCAGCACGTCTTTTTCCGGAGTAGTGCAAAAGCTCACAAAATTTTCCCAATTCCCTATTACTGGGGCGGTGGTGGTGTAGTGACAAATGGCGCCCGGGATCAAGGGCCGCATCAACGTCCGTCCGGGCCAAGCAAGCCTTTTATCCCTCCGAGTGGGTGAATTGGTACCAGGCTCGTCTGGGAGGATAGGAGCACTGACTTGTGCACGGCTGGACCCCACAAGTCATTGTATGGGAACCAAATCGTATTCACGTGCTACCACAATCCTGGATAGTACTAGAGGGCGGATTCCACAGAAAGGATTGATTAACGCCAGGAACTTTAACCTTAATCAGTTGGGCTAGCGCACACTTGCACGCGCATCACCACGGGCGTCAGTGGGTCGATCGGAATTACTTTTTTTCCACGAATTTATTCAGTACACATTACCATATCAAGCTCCACCCGTTTTGAGCGGGCTCCGCTCGCTCCAAGTATGTTGAAAATGGCTTCGACGTTGGTCATTTCCACCTATTTTTTTCCTGGTCTCAAGGGTGAAACCGAGTTTTGAATTTCTGTTGTACGGCCCGCCTATTTGGGGTACGCTCCGCCCACTGTGTCCAGTCCTCTTTCATGGATTTCAGAAACTCATGACTGATTTTATCCCATCTTTTCCTCACATTTCGACCATTTTTGAGCCGAACAACAATTTTACAATTTTCTGATCAAAAACGGAGCATCCCAGTGCAGCCTCCAGCCGCGCGTGCGGGCCTTAACTTTGTCCATGAGTGCTTTCTACTTCTTGTCCCTTACTTCTTATCCTACCCATCTCAAACTTGTCCCCATCTCCACAGGTTGTCCTTCATGATGTGCCTCATTTCGTAACAGGCAGAGGGACGGACGGGCGGAGGGAGGGACGGACAGACAGACGGAACGTTTTATATGTAGCAGGGATTCTTCCGCCCTACTACAATCATACACCAAAGTTAGTTTGAGGAGGGAATAGTGCCGTGGTTGAGGGGCATTGCAGCATGCCTTCGGCTCCAATCTGACCGAGGTTAATCAGCCCTTCATTCTATCGATCTAGTGATCAGTGCCCATTCACTTTTGGTGAATATTAAACGTTGGTTGAATCACTGTTAAGTTTCCAAGTCACTTCATAGGAATGATACCCATCAAATGCGTCTTTATGCTGAACAAAACTTCCTCCTTTATTGTGCCCTTTTTTTGAAGGAATGAGTTTCTCCGTTACCCATATACTTATGCTGTATTTGCCTGATAAAGGCAGCATGCAAAGCTTCACACAAAAAAGCGAGAATCCGGCTATAATACAGCTCCACAAAGTGGTGGCCGAGTGGGCGGGGCCTCTGTGTGAATTCCGCCCCGTCGTCCACCCGGTCCGAGACGGAGGTGGGACTGTTTACGTAACTTCCTGTTCCCACTGTGCGTCTGCGACCGCAGCGAACGACGGCTTGGGCATTCACTCTGAGGCACCGTCCTCTCGGCTACCACTTTGTGGAGCTGTATCGAAGCCAATTCTCACGTTTTCACGTGAGGCTTTGCATGCCCCTACTAAGCAAATGCACCATAAATATATGGTGGGTGACAGAAAAACTCGTTTTTCCGAGCACATTCCTTCAACACATAACGTACCTCGTACAATACATGGTGTTGCACGCTAAAACCGTTCTCGTGTGGTTTCAAAGCTCAACTTTTTTTTTTGATTTTTCTAAAATGTGTCATGGTGAAAACGTGTCACTATATGGTTCCGAATATGGAGAATAACATGTCTTTTTTTCCACCGTTTTCTTCAGGATTTTAGAACCGCGCTTTGAACAACTTATGTAGCAAGCAATTCAATGACAAAACAAAATCATTGTTTGTAACGTTGTACATGTCACACACTTCTCATTATCTCGTTTTGCTAATATTCTGAAGAACTACGATTTTCACTCAGGGAATATTTGACGTTGAACATTGAAATCTACTTTTTTCCTTGGCTTATTTCTCCTGAGGAACTACAATTTTTACAATTCTTTAACTGCGCTATGCGTGCATTGATATGATGTTTCCGGGAACATGTAGGAGGAAAACATCCTTCACAAACCGAAAATGATTTCCTACCACCGCAGCTTCCTCGGACATATGCAGCGCCGTGATTTCTGAACCGTTTCTTATAAAGTTCAGACACAAATCACAATTTACTTTCAATTATTCAGAGATTAGCACGATAACTAAACCTTCATAAATGAAACTTCGACCAGGATTGCTGTTCTGTTGGCTGCGACGCCAACTGCTCAGTGGTTCAAAAGTTTTGTTTTTGCTTAGTATTGGCTTAGTAGCTAAAACACAAACCACTTCTTTGGTACAATGACGAATAGCTATGTTGTTTCTCATATCCGAAAAGGTATTCTGACAGCTTCACCCCTCACAAATCGACATCTTCATGCGACTAGAAAAAACACGGTCCTAGGCAGTCACGTGTAACACATGGTGTAGCACAATTTGAAGCTAAGTACAATCGTCTGGCCATACGGATAGGAAGAGCAGAAGCTGCCTCGGTCCGCTATGTATTAGAGAGATCGTCCACGTAAATTCTAGTTCTCCTGTTACCCACATATTTATGTTGAATATGCTTACTGAAGGCCGCATGCAAAATTTGACGCGCATAAATAAGAATCTAGTTGAGATAGAGCTCCCAAAGTGACGGACGACGGGGTGGAACGTCAAAGTGAGCTCGGATTCTAGAGAGTTGAGGAGCAAAGAGGCGGCAACCTCGTGGTCAGGGACGCAGAGCGAGAAGCAAATAAGCAATGGGCGCGAAAGCTTGGAATGCGCTCTGGCCGCTGACGGCTCTTCAGAAATTGTCGCTGGAATTCTAACAGTATCAAGAGGAGTAATTTTGAGAGGAATTGGAAACATGGAATTGCCGTGGACGATTCTCTCTGATAACAGCATAACAATGGACTTGTTGAATGGGTTAGATCCGCGTTCACTTTAATCACTAATTATTCATTTCTAAGTATAGTTTCTACAATTTTACTTATTTTCTATTCAGTAATTTTCTCACACTTTTTTGCTTGTATTTCCGATTAATTAGAGTTTGGAGATAGAAGGAGTTCTCACATTTGATAGTGATTGCCATGCCTGCCCTTTTAGTGTTCAACAATTATCAGCGTAATCACAGCATTACCACTGCTGTTTCACGGACAAGCTGCGCCGCATGAGCTCAGTGTTCAGCTTTTCCGTTTTTTACTTCTCAGCTCACTTTCCATCATCCTTTACTGTGGATTTCTTGAAATAAAATTTCTATCAATAGAATGAATACCAAACGACACCAAGTGAATTTTTTTTGTCGGCGAAATCCTATTCTCTCAGTTGCTTTCATGAGCGTTCCCCTTTTCGTCACCTTAGATTGCACTTATCCTCGCACTGCATTTTAACATTCTACTCAGTGTCAGTACCATATGAAAGTCGGAGGTGATATGGCAGGTGGCGCGCACTCCCACTCTCACGGTGCGAGGATCAAGTCCTGCATCAACTTCGCCCAGGCCTTCCGTCTATCCGAAGTCGGTGATATGGTAGTTGACTTCTTTTCCTTGAGTGTGCTGCGCATTTTACCTCAGTTCGGCGCCGAAATCGCTCTTGAATGCGATTCGGCTTTATAGACTGACTCAAATGACTTGCGAGGATTAACAATGGCTGAGATACACCTCAATCTTTAATTGATCTCACTGAATGATGGCTTGCAGTAAACGGTATTTCATTTATCCAGGCGAACGGAAATGTACTATTTTTCAATGTACCCTAGAGGAGCTCTTTGATGTGATTCGGAAATGAACAACACAAAAAATCCGATAATACATTGGACTCGCCGGGTCCGTCTGTCCCTTTCAAAAGAGGTTTTTGTGCTGCTATGGCTTATATATGAATTTTTTTCTTTGATCGTCCTCGTAATATTTTTATATCGAGGTGGAGGTGGTGTAGTGACAGGTGGCGCGCACTTCCACTCTCATGGTGCCGGGATTGAATCTCGCATAAATGCCAGTCTAGGTCGACGGGCCCATGCCTCCGGGGCATGGGAATTGGTAGCTAACCGTCTGGTGAGATAAAAGCACTACTCGCACATCGGCTGGCCCTCGCAAATTATTTATGGGTCATATCGCACTCACCTGCCACCGCGATGAATAGAACTAGAATGCGTGGTGCATTCAAAAAATAAATCAATCAACTTTAAAAACTATCCTTGAACCTTTTGATTCATTTCTACATCATATGAATGGTTTTGAGATTTCTGTAATGGCGATACCATCTGTTTGGGCCCCCTTCCATCAACAGCTTTTACTTCGTGGAATGTAACCCGTAACCCACGAGCATAATGTATGGAGCTAGCAATCCCATTTACTACACGATTTCGCTACACTTATTGCAACAGTGCAGCTAGTGAAAGCCAACTTGACATGTTTCTAGAAAATCCTCTGTGTCAAATGAAGCAACATTCAGCGACACAGAAGAAATGATAAATGGTAAACTTGGATAGTTTGTAAAAGCGCGAAATGAGAGATGGTTCCAACTTTGTTAAGTCCATGAGAAACTGTAACGATCTTGACAACGAGTGCGAACCGCTATGAATTCAAACAATCTTGCTAAGAGTTATTTAATTTCCGGGCTCATATGTTTTTCTGAACATGATGAAATATATGGTTAATACAGTAATGCTGAATTGTGGACGCAAGGTTTGCTCTCGAACGGAACTAGCACCCGCCCTCCATGCTTTCCGGGCATACATACAGTAACGCTCAAAAGTCTTCGGCCAAATGGTTTTTCACTTGGGTTTTTCACTTGTAACTTTTTTGCGAGTGGACCGATCTAAGAGAAATTTTAGTATGTTGTACTTGGAGACACTGCATACTGATATACTATTTTGGCGCTCAACGGTGTAAGTTACGCGGTTAAATGTAATTTTTTGTTTTTGGAGTGCCATCCCTATGCCGTCCCGCTGTGCCGCTGTCATCGAAAGTCGTGGTTTCTCTACAGAATATTGATGTTCTCTGAGGCTTGCTTGTTTTGTTTTTGTAAAGAAAGCCGTTTTTCTTGACCAAGCCTTTTTCCTTTTTTCGGTGGTCTTGTAGTAAATTCTTGTGAAAAACCATGAAAAGAGTCAAGTGGCACTCAAGTAGAAGGAAATGTTGACGATAGGTTCAGGTACCGTATATTAAAATTTTGTCAAATTTGGTCAAGTAGAAAAAAGTTATGACAAAAAGTGTTTGGCAGAATACTTTTGAGCGCTACTGTATGTGCTAATCCATCACACAACCGAGACCCAGGTTGCACAGAGAGTCGAGGATATCTCGACAGGAGGGGGGTCGTATTTTACCGGATACGAGGGAGGAGAGGGTGGTACCTTCAAAGGTCAGCTATAAGCACTAAAATCTAAATTTTCAATAAGCAAATGAGAAGCAAAAGGTAGTATTTCATCGCAAATCCGTGTGACAAAATGTAAAATAAATATATTTTTGCCTCAGGAAAGGATATACACCAATAAAATACACTGCAACTATGCAAATCGGCAACACTTACTGGTATTGTTGAAGTCAAAAAAGGGGTCGTATTTGGTCGCCGTAGAGAGGGGGGGGGTCGTACTGAAGCGGCTATTTTCGTAGACAGGAGTGCCCTGCCGAGACCGCTTTCACCTTGACTCAGCGTCTGAATGGTATATTTACCATAACTTATGGTAAGTATAGGGCAACAAGCTATTGTAAAAAGTATAAATTTTCTGAGCTGAACACTTATTTTCTTTGGATGCGCCGCGTATTCTAGTTTCACTCAGAATCGCGGTGGCTGGTACGTGAAATTTGGCCCATACAGTAGCTTGCAGAGCTAGCCGATGCAGAAGTCAATGATTTAATCATATCACTTGAATACGGTACCAATCCAAAGACTGGTAGGGGTTGTGAAGGCGGGTATTGATGCAGGATTTGATACCCGCATCATGCATATGAGTGTGTAGGTCATTTCTCACCAAACCATAACCTCTTCCAGATTAATGGTACTGCGTCTTGCGGCATGAGTTTTTCTCATTAAAAATTGCACTGAATTCTCGTATTCTTCGAGTATCTGAGGAGATGCCACATAACTACAAACTGTCCCGATTATTCCCTTTTACACTTTTTATGTGCAGCGCTTCCTAACATAATCCTGTGTCATTTCAAGCAATTTCTCACGTCAATGAATCTCTTTCTGTGATAGAATATTAATCTCCTCTGAAGATGCATGGCAAGTATGTGCTCAATGTATTCACATTTCTGAAGACCTCCCATTATCATGAAGATGCTTCTCAAACTCTTAATTATTTATAAAATCAATAGCTCTTCCTGTAATGGAGCTGAAAAACGTATTCTTATGTACATAGAAATGCATTGCAGCGCTGCCATTCCGCGGTATCGTTTTTTGCGGGCAATTTTTATGAACCACTCAAAAAATTATTATTGATATTGAGTGGTTTTTTCTCAGATGAAAATGCTTCACCCCAAAGCATTTTTAGGCTCGGTTTGAAAATTTTTTCCAGTTCCAAGCTCGCGCATTAGGAGGTCTAGTCGACAAAAATTGACCAAATCGGCAGTTTTCATGAGTAGAAAATCAATCAAATATACATTTAGTACTAGGCCACGTCCTTCTGTGAATCCCCGTTGATAGTATTCCTTCAGATTTGATTAACTGCCAGAATTAGAAAGGTTTCTTTTATTCTTCAGTTTACAGCTGAAAATTTTCGAAACCAAACCATTGAAAAAGCGATGAAACGCTTAAAAGAAGCCACGAGTAAGGAAAAGGATACATCATTGGCCGAATTTTATGGCATTCTTCCAAAAAAATGAAATTTGGACTAATCTTGTTATCTTTGCCGACGCCCTATTACATCTATTGAAATTTGGTCTAATTCGCAAATCAGAATAGGAACGAAACGAAACATCTGAATAGAGCAAAAAACCTTCCGGATAACTTTTAGGATGTAGTACCAGAGTTAGAGCTCACGGGAAAATAATTCAAATAATCCCAAATATTTTTTTGGAAAGCTAATTTGAGAAAAGAATGGCACGGCCTGTTGAACAACCAACTAGTCACTGGGATTTTCAGAAAGTTGAACACGTGACACATAATTGATGAATTTTTTACCACTAGAACATAGCGTTTCAGTCAATTGGCGATTTGGCCCAATTTTCACTTACTCCTCTCAACCACCCTGAAAATCGACTGCACTTCAACCAATCTATAATAGAAGTAATCATAATGTCCTGAAGAGCAGAAATCTCTTTCAAAAGGTGATCTAACGCCGTGACTCATAATTTGGTAGAAAAGTTCGTTTGAAAGATCGACATTCATGATACTCTTCACAAAAACTTTCGCAATTCGCACATTCAATATTAGTCATAAAGTTGGGGTTTCTCAGTTTTCTTTTGATACAACTTTTTTTTTCGAACACATTGTCTTTTATTCGGCGATTTTTTCGTATTTATGTTTTATTCAACACACATTGGAGAAATCCTCTCGCCTTCATCACTATGTTTGGTAAAGAGCGTTTGTATAATGTCATTTGATTTACTGCGGCAGTCGAATTTTGCAAGTCCTGAAGAGGTTAACTCAATCATGTTTGAAAAGAAAACTTCTGTTCTCGAACTCACGTTCGGTAATGTAGTCATCCCTTTAGCCGGAGTAATAAAGGGAAGCGCCCAGTAACTAACCTGGAGATCGAAGAGTCGTGACTGTTGACAATTGCCAAGGTTTTGGGTGCCGTTAAGGGGGACCTGATGCGGCGTTCGCTGTCGCCGCACGTCGTCTTCGCGACCTTGCGGTGCCGCATTGGTTCCTCTTGCACCACAGGCAGTAGGTTTTTGTTGGAGCATGCCATCCTACTCATGCACTGCTATTCTCTGTGAACGTAATCTCACAACAATATTATTGAGCTTTTCGTGGAATATCGCAACTAATATCCATCACTGTGGTAACTATTGTAGAAAACTTTTGCAAGTGCTCAGAGAATTTCTTTGCGTCATCTTATCTTCCTTACTTATCCGATAACTCTCGCGAACTCTTCAACTCATAAGAGCCATGCTTTTTAAGTGAGACCTCATGCACGAGGGTGGTGAGGCGAACAGGTGTCGGCCGGTGCTCGACCGCCTCCAGCCATGGATGATACCTATAGCAGCTCCGGGTATGTAGAAAAATTGGTAAAGTTGGCAAAAAGTACTTGTTAGTGAACTGTGTCGTTAAAATTGTTTAGAACTACTGTCGTCTCCTATACACCCGAGGAAAATATCGATTGGTGATCAGCTGTTATTCGAAGAGCGGCCTCCGCGACCAGGAGAAATGATAAAAGAGGCGGTACAAATGGCTGTTTGGCCGGCTTTACCTAGGTAATAGTTGAAAGGAGTGGCACGCATCAGACTGACGTGAATATCGGAGAGCGTTCTATTGTCCAGCATCATGCTGTAACAGTGAAATTAGAGTGAGATGTCTGAGTGCCTCGTTCATACTTTACGGTATCAGCGGCAAGGCGTGGCTGTGTTTCTCTGTGCATCCGCCTGTGCCACCTTATCTCGTTGCTTGCGTTGTTTCTGTACCTTCTCTGTGCCACTTTGTCTCGCTGCTTCTGATCGCAGCCACGCCCCTCCGGCGCAAAGTATGAACGTGGCCTAAGTGGCGATCTGATATGGAGTGTGGCTAGTAAGTATTGACTCATGGCTCATTGGCCATTTCTTCACAAGAAAAAGCTATTCAGTATTTTTAAGTTTGATTTATATTTTGTTCCACTAAACACCTGAGCTCTCGTATTCGATGATCTTCTAATATTTGGCCCTAAATACCCGTACCACTGTCTTCAAAGCAAAGATGTGGGCAGACATTTGAGAAAGCTCGAGTGCTTTATCACGCTTACGCATTCCACTTAGACCTCTTTTAGCTCTGAAACGGTCTGCATGGGCCATTATGTTCAACCTTTGGGTTTCTTTGTAAAGTTGATGACTGTTCAGTACCAGCCTTGTTTCTGTTCTTTGGGCTTCTGAGATGGCTTTGCCAATGTACACTTGTTTGATGGGAATGTACATCGCTTTGGCAGCTACATTATGGCCAATTATACAATTTGATGATTGCTGTTGGCACATCTCCACGCAGCGATATTCGGCAAAGCGAAATCACCGTCGTCGTCCCATCCTTCATTTTCGTATTCATACTCCGTTTCTCTATCGTACTGTAATCGCTGAGATTATGGTGTCGAAGGCGATGCAGGCGTATCATCCGCCAAATGCTTTTAAGCTACTTTACTACAGCTATAGGTGGAATAGACGTCACAGGTTAGCCAGTTAGATCTGTGTAATTCAATTGTATCCATGGTATTGCAAGTGTAATCGAGTAATACATGTGATTTGCTGTAATCTGGAAGAGTTAAATCATCGAATATTTTATCATATTTGTAATCTTCTGTTATGTCTAAGTCGGATGTCATTAAGAAATCAACGCACTGTAGGGATGTAAAAGTCATTTTTTGAGTTTTGACGCTGCACAACCATGCTTTTAATCCTCTTTACGTGTCGTGAGGTTTTGCCATGCTCTGTCATTCGAATCCTCGATTCCATAGAACCCATCAGGTCAACGGCATCATCTTCCAGGACTATCAGCAAAATTTCCGGCCGCCGATTTATCTTGTGAGGGAAAGGTAGTGGGTAACAGTCAATGACTGTGCGACACCGCGCTTATACTCTGCGATAGCGACTGGTACAACGCAGCCGCAACGCAGCCTCTCGATCAATGAGCTGGCGCGCTCGGCGCTACAACCAAACGAAAGTGCCAGCGTATTTGTCGTGCCCCTGCATTACGTCGATAGCAGTCGCGGAGTATGAAAATGCTCTGACATCATCATGTTTCGAGGTAACAGTAAAAGATGGTCGACTTTTCCTGCCTCCTTTCGATCAATTCATAGAGAAGCTCCAGTGATCCACTTTATGGGTGGACCTAATTGAGGGAATCTGATGCGTGTGTGATCGCCTCACCATTTGCGGTCCTCATACTATGCACTTTACCTACGAGGAAGAGATTCGTTTGATTGGTTATTGCAGCTAAACCACCAGTGAGGTGTTGGCTGTACAATCAAAAGTAGTTGACTAGAGGCATCAGTAGTCAGATTCAATCTGCATTTGAGGAGTATAAAGGGCGAGTGAGATCTAACAGGCATTAGGTGCGACTTCCTTCCCTCTGCTATGTGACTACATCCAACTAGAGGCAACCACATAAAGCATAAAAGTTACGGAAAGTCATGGAAAATTGAGTAGGTATAGCATCAGAGATAATAGTTTAGAGCTTAATAGCTATGGAAAGCTTGGGAGTAGTACTGTAAGTAGATGTTAATCAGTGTAAAACTAGAAGTAATTGTGGAGCAAGGTGATCATCAAGGCATTTCTCGACATCTGAAGAGCTCAGGGATGTCTTTTTTTCGCTCAGTTCAATATATATCGGGAGTAAAGAACTAGCGCAAAGGTCCAGCTTTGCCCCATCCTAGACCTGTTTCAAGCGAGTGTGTGCCACTGAGACAGAAAATTCGCGTTGCGACGTCCGGCAGGCGACGCGATGGTGTAAGCTATGCGCGCCATGCTGGGTGGGGCCTGAAGCGATGATATTGCTCTACGACTTAATCTAAGCAAAAGCGCTTCAAGACTCAGCAATACGGCGACCCTATCTCGCACTATCTCTTCGGGCGCCGAACGCGGCCACGCGAATATTCTGTGCTAATGGCACACACCCGTTTTGGGCCCATTTTCAGTTCCATGTAGAAACACCCTCAGAAAAGCCTGACACTCAATTCGTTCTCAATTTTGCAGTGGGCTATTACAAGATGGAACAGCTTCTTGACGAATGACTGTTCCATAAAAAGCATATGAATATGTCAGAGAAAGGAGCGAATGAAGAATCGTCTGCCCTAAATATGGACGCATGTTTAAGTCACATGCGTTTTCAGCAACATTGTGAGAGTGCAACATGTCTATTATGAAGCTCACACTTCTCGATTGTGAAATCCAAAAATTTGGAAAATATTGGACCTTGTTATAGGAAATCTTGATAATATGCTTTTGCGAAATTCTGGTCCCATTGGCACGTTGCCATCAATTACTGAAGAAATTCGATGAAAATCGCAACGCATTCTCCTGCTGCTAGACTGCCATATGTAATCGTAATCACTAATTACATTACAGTGACAATATAATATAATATACAGAGGCGTTCTACAAAATAGGAAGATTGAGGTTGAAATAAATGATGGCTGGAACAGTCTTGAATGATCATATAAAATCAGGTACAAAAGATCTGAAAATGGCTTGAAGGAATCATCCACCAAAATCTGAGTTATTCTGTTACCCATATGTTTATGTTGTGTTCGCATATTATAAGTCACATACAGAGTTTCACGTGGAAAAGTCCTCGGAGTAGCGTCCGACGCGGTGGGCTTCCGGGAAGGCGGGGCCGAGAGGGCTCTATAGCAAAGACGCAGTGTGGGGAGCAGATCAACAATACTGGGCGCGAAAATTTGCATTGTTCCCTCCCGGTCGACCGCTGTCCAAATCTTGCTTGGCGGGAATTCGAACAAGCTGCTGTCTTTCCAGCTTTCCGTTTCCTACATCGGAACAAGCGAAATTTTATGGTCTCTCGAGTTTCTGTTATTTACTGTATATAGTAGAAAGACTCATGAATTAGAAACATAAAGTTTCCGAGGACGATTCCTTCAAAGTAGTATACCGAGGTGATTCTCTAGCCAAGGCCTAATTCACAATTTGCCAATTGCCTCTAGGGTTACTTATGTAAACTCAACTGTTTTCTGAATATTGACGGTTGGGAAAAGGAATAACCGCTTAGTCATTCAGGATGTTGAAACTTTCAAACATTAGAATATGTACTGAATGGAGAAATCATTAGCTGTCCAGTGTGATGGCATTGAAAGTTACTTTGTTGATTGGTCTGAATGAAAGGTCTTCGGAGGGTTCGTTCTTTCCTAGTTCAAGTAATGAAGTTCTTGTCTTCAAAGATTGGAAGTTCGAAAAAAGAAAAGTTCATAATCAATGTACTTTGTTACGACCCAGTTGTTGCTGAACTGTAGGATATGCTGCTGCGATGACTTTATGACTTCTAATTCTCTGTGAAGTGATATTGTTCAGTATATACTTTGAAATGAAGAAAAACTCTATTTTTGACACAAATGTTTGATCTTTCGAGTGATTCTAAGAAAGCGGCCTTATGATGATAGGCTAATCGATTTTGTATTATCTGCAGTCATTTGAGTATTTTTATTTGATAATGCTCAAGTTGCAACTAGGGTTGGGGATAACTGACGGATTTTTACTCGGAATCACGTGATACGTAGGATATTTGAGCGAAAGATCGAGAACGGATCATTCCTTTGAGGGAGCACTTTTGCAAAAATTAAAACTTTATAAGGTTGCAAGAAAGGGTTCGATATCGACGGATATCGGTTTTTGCATAAGATACTGGAACACGTGGTTCACACCACCGGATGAGCAGTCATGTTCAGAAACAAATCCTGCTTATATTGATGAACTATTAATACATTACAATAATTTTCAGGTGAAACTTTTTAGGTCATTCATCTCATGACGGTGACAGAGATTGTATCTAAAAACTGTGTTTCAAATCGCTGTTGTTCGATGAAACCAATTCAAAATCCCATTGAACCTTTTTCTTCTGGAATTCCTTCATTTTTTTTACTTTTCAGATAAAACATTGGTTTTCAAGAAGCAACAGCACAGGCTGGGCAGAACCGTTACTTTCACAGAACCCGCACTTAATACTACGCGAAAATGAGCTATGCCCATAATACAGCATGTTTAAGCGAAAATCACCATCTATGTTTGTACAAATTATAAATAGCAAATAATAGGAGGAACTAAGAGATATTTTACACACTCGGCTAGTCGCTGGTTGCAAAAAATGGAATCATACATCTTTCGGACCTTTGAACGCTGAATAGTGAATATTGAATCTGTGAATATCTGTATTAAATCAAAAATCTTACTGAAGAAAACCGGAAATATCGAAATAACGGCAGATGAATTCTTTGAGTCCCATTGAGGCACCAGAAGCCTATTGCCTGAGGTCCCTACGATTTCTTCACACCAGATTCTTTTATTTTTTTTATTTTATGCAGTGCAGGTAAAGCAAGAAACATAAAGGTAACATGAATTCCGGGAGACATGGAGATTTTGTGGGCTACTTTATAAATGATTAAATGATTTTTGTGGCAGGGAATAGAAAAAGGATTTTTGCGAGCTCCCCTTTTATAACAAAATGTAAGCTGGCATTTGAGTTCAAGGAAGAGGCGGAAATCATATCGCTGTAAGGGTATTCTAAAGTAGATCATAAGTTGGAAAAATTGTCGAATACTTTAATACTGGTATTTGCTTTGTGGCTGTAATTGTGGCCAGTAATGGGTGCTCAGGGCACTTTCAGAAAATGAACGGCCTAAACCTCGGAATCTCATGATTTTTAGGAGAAAAAAATCTCGCCCTACCCATTATTCTCCTCTTTTCTTTCTTCTAATCACTTTTTTATGCTTTTCTTTTTCAACTATACTGTTTTCATGAAACATTAGGAGGTCTCCAAGTTGACGCTGCAGTTCCAATATGGTTTTCAGCGTACGTGTTCGTGAGTAGGTAGAGGTTTTATCCGTAATGTGATTACCGTACACTTCACTAACAATTGTATGTTAGACGACTATAGTACCAGCTGAAGCCATACGGTAGTGATACGGTAAGGCGATTGTTGAAGGGAAGTTGATGATGATTGTGCAAAGAGATGCGCGGGGAATGCTTTTTTCAGCCATGCTTTATGGATGTCCGCTCGTCCGTCTCCTCCTTCTCACATCCCTCGTTTTCGAAATGCTCGTGCTACTCCTGGGGCGTGCATGTATATCCATTTCCATTTCTGGGGGCCTGGGCGCTGTGGCCGCGCTGCCTCACTATCGATCGGTGTCCTCAGCATAGAAGTACTCGTTCCCTCACTAGCGGGCCGATCTGCTTCAACTTTTATTCCGATCCTTTAACATTCTTCCAATAAATGGACGACGATCATCATTGTGTCGCACCGGATCCGTAGTTACGCGATCGAAAACCGTCTGCACAAGCAGAAACCATGTTAGGCATCGACCAGATCGCAAGGTCTCATTTTTTTTCGCAGACAACTGCTTTTAACCTGTTATAATGGAAAAAATGAAAACGAGAACTGGTACCAGAGAGTAAGGGTTGAGAGAGTGAGATAAATGCTGTTTCCAACTGCTTACAAAGTATACACCAGTAATTTAGATTGGCAGCGGAAGAGGCACGACGGGAACAGAAAGCCGAAGCTGGGGGACCATTTGCCGTTCGCAAGTCCACTCTCGCCTCTAATGCCCCGGTAAAAGAGAAGGTACGCTTTCTTTTGCAGTTTTTTCCATTTCAGTCCTCCACTTTATTTAGCAACCTTTCTTATCTTTCTTATTATTTTTTATTGAAATCTCAATCTGATGTGATCAGTTTTCGTTCTTACATGAATACTCATCTGTAAAGACTCTCATAGAGCTCAACGTATTTTTTTTCAAATTTCCACGTATTTTTACTTTTCTTTCATGAAATTCTTTCTATTTTCTCAGCCTCCTGTTTTTTTTTCGGAATTTCAGTGACTTCTTTCCAATGATTTTGAATGCGAAAACTTCTGATATTCGCATTCATCGTCCTTTAGATTGCTTGAAAATGCTATTTTCGATTTCTCATTCCTCCCTTTCACTTAACATTTTGGTGTTTATTACTGGTTTTCAAAACACTACTTTTCATCTATTGTTGCAAGCTCCGGGCCCATATTCTGCATAGTTATACCATTCTATATAATTTTAGGTGGTACTTTCAGCATGTTTTACTAATTAACTGAAATCCAGTGCACCTGCCTCCTTTTGTTTCACTCCGAAATTGTTTATATTCAAAATCCCACTCACTTACTCACCTAATTTTATTCCGAGAATATTCCGGCCTATTCCCCTAAACTGCTAAAATTCCCATCCTGATGGGAGAGCTTTTTGGAGCCATACATTCGGCCTCATCAAAGTCCCAAAGCTCTTTGGCACTGAATCGAACTGGAGAGCGCCGTGAGGACAATAGCCCTCTTCGCCTCAACACCTTCATGACGGCTTGTTCAGAAATAATGGATATTGATTTTTTCGGGGAATGAAAAGGATTTTTCTATTCATACTGGCTAGTGTTTAGATGGATGCTATTGAAAATGCATCACAGTGGCTGGGAGATTCTCTCATGAGCAGACAGAATGGCTTGAAACAGGATATCTAGTGCAACATGAGAAAATTTGCAGGGTCCGTCGTCATTGTTCATCTTTTCCGAAGATAACTTCATCAGACGAAACGCTAAGGCGATCATAGAATGGGGCCCGTTCGAGTACTTCATCCTGCTTACTATTATAGGTGAATTGATAATAACCTTTCTGTTCCTTTTTTTTGCGAACACGTTTTTGTTTGAAAAAAGGTAAAACTGTGTAGATAAAAGACGGCGGACTAGTCGGATAGAGGGTGCGGGTAGTTGTGAATGCATTCGTTTCCGAATGCTTGACGATGTCGCTTATTGCAGGAAACTGTGTCGTGCTCGCCATGGAACAACATCTTCCGAAAAACGACAAAAAGCCGCTTTCGGAGCTGCTGGTGAGATTTGGACGGCTTTTGTTAAACAGTTAAAAGCCATCATCGTATAGGGTATTGCTCCACGTAATATAGTAGAAGTTCAGGCGTCTCACAACTACTAGACTCACAGATTATTCAAATCAGGGAAAAAAATAGGATTGAAAATCAAAATGGAGCATCTTTGACAAATACTTTCTAAGTGGAGCAAAACGACAGGAAGAAAGAGTCGAGACTTATAAAAAGTACTAAGCAGTAAATGGAGGTAACCTGGTACTGCTGTCAGATGCTGCTATGAAAATTTTTGTAAACTTTATCAAAATAGGCGGCATTTTTGACTTTTCCGTTTATTTCGATTTAATGCACGTATCATTCTATAGCGTCTTTGTTGTGAAATTGATATTAACATTTATACTGCAAGAACAATAAAGAGTGTGATTCTTTAACACTCAATCTATTATATGAATTTCACTTTCTTGCTTGAATCGGACTGCTTTGATAAAAAAAGCCAATTTCGATTTCAACAATCTTATGATACTTCGCTTGACAGCCGTGTGAGTAAGTGTGTTTGCTGGGCTGTACCCTGGCCGCATTTCAACACTTGAAATGTTTATGAGAAAAGGAAGAATTCATGTGAAAAGCACTTAATGCGTGGCTCCCCCCCCCCCAAAAATTGCCCACAGAAAACGGATAATTTTTCAGATTAATTGGTACATTTTAACGAATACGTAGCATATAGGGAAATCCTTATGAAAGAATTTAAATCACGAACAGCCAGCACTTTTAAAAAATTTTGCTTTGCCGTGCGGACAGGAGGGGTGCTCAAATACCTCTTGGGATGAGCCGCCCAAACTAGCAAATTGGCCTTCCTTTGTAGGGATGGGTGGTAAAACGTCAGAATCTTTCTGAATATGGGATGAGCAAGCGTAGTTTCTGGACCAACATGCGCAACTTTTTCATTCGGTGGTAGCTGATAACGCTGCCACGCTTAAGCTTTTCCCTTATGTTAAAATGAATTTCCTTGGCCACAAGAGGTGGATATGGTGGACGAGCCGATGCGGCACCGCGCGTAAACTGTACGCGCGTCCTACTCGCGATGCCGCATGCGCTCCTCCTGCGCTACGTCTGAAGACAAGTTTGTCGTCTGACAACCAGCGACTTTACAATACACTGTGGTTAAAGTCTACTTGTCATAAATAGTGTAATCAATTCAAAGTAGTCTATTTCACTTGAAATATTTCAGGAACGTACCGAGCCATACTTCATGGGTATTTTCTGCCTAGAATGCGTACTGAAGATCATTGCTTTTGGTTTTATTGCTCACAAAGGATCGTATTTAAGATCCGGATGGAACATCATGGATTTTATAGTAGTAGTCTCTGGGTAATGAATTTTGAATATCGCATGAATATACACTTATTGAAATACTATTCATTAATTACAAGTTCATGTCTAATTAAAACAGAACTAGCCGCTTGATGCAGGTTTTATCATACAGTAGCTGATGCAGTAAAGATCTTAGCAACTTCGGTCTCAGCCGGCGGAAGTCTAAAAATAAATTTTCTCCTCTCTGACTTCTTACTGACTAACTCTGCAAAACAGAAAGTATTAATGCAGAAAAGCATGCATCCGGAGCGTCGTTGCATCATTTGACCGTCTACAAGTAATTTGTGCTCAACCTTTGGTGACTCTGAATTAATCATTTTTGAATTAATTGAATCCATAATGCACTGCAGAGATGACGTTTGCAGAAAGACTTTTCGAATTGTAGCTCGAATGTGCATGTGAAAAATCACATTCGAGATCCTTCGAGAAAAGTAGACGAAACGTCTTTAGAACACTCACAAAAAATTTTGCTTTTGAGTAGTTCTCCATTCAGGAATATGCTGGAACATACTGATACATGATTTCAATTTTAGTGTAGTTACGATGCTTCCTGTATCACCGGCCGCCGCTGGTGGTGGTTCAGGCCAAGTGGAAACGGTCGATTTACGAACATTGCGAGCTGTAAGGGTGTTGCGACCGTTGAAACTAGTCAGCGGTATTCCCAGTAAGTTCATCTTCAGTTCATGAATAACCCGTAATATTAAGTATAAGGTCTAGTTTTTTTCATCTGATAACAAAACTCGCAAAATTAATAATTGTTGGGTGCTGTTCCGTGAAACTTGAACACAACATCACAGATCTTTATGTGTCACCTTCTTATAACGAATTTCCTCTAGCTTAACGCCAATTGTCGAAGCTTTCTGGAAAGATGAAATAGCGGTTCTTCAGAATTGATGTCTTCAATCTAAATTGTGCGCTAGGACACTCGAATTGGATCAGGTCACCCGGGAAAGCGCCGATCGCCCCTCTTAGCCCGCGGTCAAATGGGCAAAGCAAGGCACTGCCGCTTGCGGTGGCATGGTTTGCGTTGTGCAATGGCGCAGTCCAAATGTCCTTTTGCACACCCTTACGTATGCAAATAAGGAAGCGCCAGTATATAGTATAGTGATTCAGTCAAAAATTTGTTCTTGTAGAGCGATGACGCCCGAAAGGGCCAGGAACTTTGACTATGTTGAGAAATCCGTGGGGAGTTCCAGACAGAAGTAAAAAGATGCCCCAAGAGTGTCCCTATTATTTACTACTTACTGAATAATGTTGTGCGTTGATTCAACTACTTTTATTTCGATCGACCCGTATTGGTTATGCTGCTCAGAATCGATTAATAATGGGGCTAATGGCGGTAATCCCGCCCACTTCGAAAACCACACCCTTTGTCCAATAGCGACCACTCAGAACCGAAACCGCGCGTTCAGTAGCCTCTTTTAGTCATGTCACAAGGTACCGAGTAGAGCACAAGAATGTGTTGTGGTGTTGATCAAACCCGGACGTTCAGGATCTTGTCCATAGAGTCTCAGAGTGAGCCAGAATTCAACTGCAAAGCATAATGGAGAAATGTCAACTACTGATCGAAAGGATATCCTACGAAAGATGGTAGAACATGTGGTCGCTCTCCTTTCAGAAACCTCACTTTACTTCGTACTTTCATGGACGATACCGCGGAGTATCGATGAACCCACTCGTCCTTGTTCTGAGCCAATTTCGACTTGGAACTACCTAATGAGATGGAATCGTATTTGGTTATGCCGCAGACACACCAAGCCTTTAGGCTTTGATTGAGGCGCTTCAATGCTGCCGGTTTCGTTTTCGGAGGGATTCAAAGCAGTCGTAAATGAGCACGAACGCGAGTGCATACGGTTTCCGGATGAAAATGAGGAATTTTAATCGGATTTTATACAGCCTAGAAGTTTTAACTTATAGGTTGGGATGAAAAGTGAAAGTTCCCTAATTTGAATTGGTTTCTGAATTGTTGAGAGTTCCGGACAGCGTTAACTGTGGGGAATCCCGTGAACAATCTGGCTCCAGTGAGAGAACCATGCCAACTTGATGTCTTTGCCACTTAGTTCTCAAAAGCAACGTCAGGGATAATTTTGGCAGATTGTGGAATAATCGTGGAATATGAAAGTCGAGACGATCAGCACTGTTAACTCAAAAACTTCCCTTTCCTTCCGCATTTTCTGCATCACTGGCCGGTAGGGGTAGATGCAGAAGGGTGAGGGGCTAAGTCAGCCAGCCGCGAACTTTACCCCGTACTGGCAAGTCAACAAGCGGATGCGGAGCAGCGTGGCAGCACTGCGGCATCACGATGAAAACCCCAGAGCGCACTTTTTCAGCGGGATTTTTCCTACAGATCACCTGTTGTGGTCCGAAATATTCATTCCCAGAGAATATGTCTTCAGGGTACTCATCCCTACCCCTTGCGGTGCTTTGAAGTGAATGTTGAATGTGGCGATGATTTCCGCAGTTATTTGGGACCTGAGAAAGGGTCTCAAAGCCCTGTGACCTACGTTTTCAATGGAAACTCGCATATGATAAGACTCCAAGATCAACTTTCCAGAGCTCTCCACAGTGCTGTTTACCATCGTTCGTCACTCACCATGCACGATACGTTTTCCCCCCAATAAATCCACGCATTCAACGCTCAGTTGACTCTATGACTGATGAGATGCTACCATAGAGCTCCGTTTGTACGACAACAATGGGTGCTTGTTAGAAAAGAGGAGTGAAGGGGAAGAATAAGATGGAACCAAGATCGTTACAAGGCATCAGAATCGGAATGAAACTGAAGTTTGTGTAGAAATCGCATAATGATGATGAAAATTCAGTTTTCTAGTGAAGTTGTCGAGCACACATGATACTGAGTCCATGGCTTGGAACGAAGATCAAGCACTTTGTTGAAGAGATATTTTGAGAAATACAATCCCCGTTGGTGATACGGCCTCCTTCAGATGTCTAAATGACTGATGTTGTGGGTTTACTGGTATACCAGATATAATCACGGTATTACCACCTAATGTCTAGAGAAAAATAAGATATTCGATTCCCGGCTCTCTCAAAGACCATCTGACCCCTCCAAAACCGCAAAAAAATAGAGCAGCAGACGTTTGCGAATTCGTTGTTTTTGCACCCCAAATAGGACTACCTCTTTGTTTACAAAATTACGACTCTCCTCCTTTTAAGAATTTTTCAGTCAGCCCACCCCCCCCCATACCTGAGTATCGATTGGAGCCACACTGGTCTATGGTGGGAGGCGGTCATGCGCAGTACAAGAGGTGGTAGGAGCTGGGTCAGTGAAAGGCTTGCAGGTCAGCTTGCATAGCCGCTAAACAGTCGCAGTCCATGCGGTTCCGTTAGAGGAGAATAACAGGCTATTTCTGGCAAATTATTCGTCACCTGATCGGGCGTACTCTGTGCACTTACAACAGTAATACATTTTGCTTGACGTCTGAACTGACATCAAAGTCCTAGTAAAGTTCATCCTATTCCATGGTGAAATTAAATATCGTGATCAAATAAAACCGTTCCGAAAAGACTCAAAAGGATCACAGTAAAGGAATCATCAAAAGTTGCATAAATTGAACAGCTCAACGTGATGTAGTAAGTTACCTTAATGATAAAAATTACACTTTGATTGAGCAATCACATTACTCCCTTACTATTATTCATTTCAGGTCTGCAAGTGGTTTTGAAGTCCATACTCTGTGCCATGGCTCCATTGTTACAAATCGGATTACTTGTGCTGTTCGCCATTGTGATTTTTGCCATCATCGGTTTAGAGTTCTATTCGGGAGCATTCCATTCAGCTTGTTACAATGATCGAGGTGAAATCGAAAATGTCAGCGAAAAACCGTCACCGTGGTGAGTTTTCAAAATCATCGGTTGCGATATCCATGTGACACATACAAGCCGCGACGCAAGCCTTGTGGCGTCGTCGAACCGTGTGTTTATTCCCATGCATGGATGCGAACTTATTTATCAAGCGACTTTTGAAAATTAAACCATAAAAAATTCTAGCAGGCGTAGCACTGGGTATCAAAAGATTTCTCTAAAGATGTCGTATTCGGCGCTCATTGTTTTCGAATGCGCGTATACAGCATATATTAAGGAATTTGAAGGTACTCAAATGCCTTCTATGGAGTGACTTAAAGGCCCCAAACAATATCTGCACGGTGAACAGATTTGCGAAAATGCGACAGGACACTCAAATCGGGTCACAGCACCACGCGAATTGCGTCAGTGCTCGCGAAAAGTGCCTCTTTGGTCCCATTGTGGATCCGTTGTGTGCTAAGGGACGCTACCATCGCCCCATGTGTGATCGAACCCAATGCGAGTGTCCAGTCACCACCTCCACTTCACTACCGAAGAATTGGCTTCCTCAGAAAAAAAAAACGATTTACACTGGTGTCAAGTCGTATTTCTACTCATTTCACTACTTTGCCGTTAGCGGATGGCTTCCATTTCCTACCTTACTAGCTAAATAAGGTTGTGTCGTCACATGCGCATGTGAGCATCTGGAATGTCGTAACGACGAAGCGGAAGTCCGACGCTTGGCACATTTCCAAAAGCTTCAATGAAACAGCCAATTGGAATTAGTATCTGTGATAGTATCGCAATGTGTGCGGAGGTAGTGCACCGACAGGTGGCATCGCTCCCATTCGGAGATCGAATCCATGAATACCGGCCAGGCAAACGTGGCTTTCCTTCCATGTGGGGTCGAATTAGTACTAGACTTATGCATCGGATAAAAAATTTATTAACATGCACAATACACTGGCTATACTTGTCATTTGTCTAGGCTATATTATGTATATTCAATTCCGCTACATATCTTGCTGAATGTATAATGCGTGGCGAATCCGGAAAAAAGATTGATTCGCGCATGCAAAACAAAAACATCTTACAGTCATACCACTGCTGTATACACCATACAAAAGCCGCTGCTGAAATGGGTGAAGTAGGGGTAAAGCGCACAGAGGAGTATTTTGATTGGTGATCAGTCAGATCCACCAATTACAGCAGCCTTGGACCCATGGCTTCATTTGTTTCGTCGAATAACTCTCACTATACAGAATGGGCTTCATGCCCATGTAGTTCGATTGTATAATTTGTACTTTACTGCATATCTGCAATTCAGCACAAATAAAACCACGACAATGGGCGTGTATAATTGTGATGTGGAGGGCACCACATGTCTCAATAAGTGGATCGGTCCAAATTACGGTATGAGACTGAATATTTCTTTTATAAATATGCTTACAATATACTGCTCAATTATTAAGGTATCACATCGTTCGACAACATTGCCTTTGCTATGATCACCGTGTTCCAGTGTATTACTATGGAAGGATGGACAACCGTCATGTATTATGTGAATTTTACTGTCGATTTTTCTATTTTTCTATTAAGTTTTTAATTTACTTGGCTTACATTCATCGCTAGACATTAGTTGCCAAAGTGGTTTTACTTGTGACTTCAGTGCAGGCTCGAGCACTGGGTTGAGAAACTTCTTGGGAAAGGCTTCTCCACAAAATAGAAAAATATGACCCCTCTCTGAGGATTACCCAACCCTTGTTTGACACAGGTTTTGCGTGCGCTAAAATGGTTTATCGACAGAGCTTAAAAGGACCAGACTTGCCGTCTTTATGCTATACAAGATTTAGAATGTTTCAATGTTTCCATAAGATTTCTCTGTATTTGACTTCTTCAGACAAACGACTCATTAGGAAGCACGTACAACTGGGCGTACTTCATTCCACTGATCGTGCTCGGCTCGTTTTTCATGCTGAATCTCGTTCTCGGAGTTTTGTCCGGGTATGCTCTGACGTTACTTCGGGCCAATCTTTCCCATAGGGAATTCGTGTTGACGAAATGTGAGACGGTGTTATTGTTCGTCGAGTAATGAGGAACGCACGCTTCACATTGTTACCCATGATAACTTTATTGTTGAAGTCAAAAGCACGGCTTCCCTTTCCTTTGAAGTGTATTTTCTCATTAAAACTGGGAGAAATTTTTGAAACAAAACTTCATGAAATTGAGGAACAATATTGTAAAGGGAAAGCACAATTACATTCATACTTTTATTGTATAATATTTCTGTAAGGGAATTCACACTTTAATCCTATTGTATGTAAATCCCATGTCAAGCGACTGGGGACGGCGTGACGCCAACGGGACGGGGCTTATCGTCACCAGAAAGTAAATTTGAAGGTCCCGCGCGAAGCATATCTGTTTTTCTGCTCTCGTCTGCGTCCTCTCTGAGTGGCTCACTGCCTATCCTTGAGACAGGCTCAAACTCAGAGAGTTGTAATACAATCATTGGATTGCCTAATCAGCCGGTAATATGTAGTAGAAAGTTATGACTTACATAGAGTGGGCTTGAATGCTTCAATTTCGGCGACTGCGAACATTATATCACTAAACTTCAGGAAATGTGCAATTCATTTTCGATTCGAAAATATATGCATAATTTTTGAACAAAACGATGTGATGGTGGTAGTAATGCGTCATTTGTGGTTGAGAGCAAACATCATCTTTTCACTACACTGCTATCACACTTCATATATATACGTTAAATATGCTTTTTGAAGAGAATTCGCAAAAGAAAGGGAACGAGTGGAGAATCGACGTGAATTTCTGAAACTTCGTCGACAACAACAGATCGAGCGCGAGCTTAACGGTTATCTCGAGTGGATCATGGCGGCCGAAGAGGTGATCCTCAAAGAGGATCGGACTACTGAGGAGGAGAAACAGGCGATTCTCGATGGTAATTTACTATTTCTCTAACATTTTCTTCTTTAAAATTACTAGGCTCTTCGGAGAAGGCCAAGGTGGTCTAAATTTAAGCGTATTGATCACATCAGAGGTAATTTTGGCAGGATGCGAAATAATCGTGGAATATGGAAGTCGAGGTAATCAGTAGTGTAATAGTATTAGGTCTATGCAGAATAAATGGCCGAAACGTAATTGGCCATAACTTCGCGCAGACACAACTTTATTTGTCGAAATAAAGACCATTCGAATCTACAGAATTTTGCCAACGATCTGGTAAGGAAAATATACCATCACGATCAAATTCTGGATTGCGAGAATCAATAAAGTCAAGAATGGCATTTTTACCGTGCATAATTTTTCTGCCGCAGGTTTGCATCGGGAACCCAGAAAAAGTGGTAATCCGTCAGGGATAGGTCTGGGGAATAAGGGGGGTGAGGGAGAGGCTCGATGCCTAACTGCATCGTTTTTTTATTGGGTGAGCAAAACAACGCAAAACCCCACAGTTCGCAAGTCACCCGGCAGAAACTGATCGAGACTCTCCCTCACCCCCCTTATTCCTCAGACCTATCTCTGACGAATTACCACTTTTTCCCGGCTCTCGATGCAAACCTGGGTCAGAAGGAGTTCGCCGAAACGATGCATGTTGAAAATGCCATCGTTGACTTCATTAATTTTCGCAATCCTGAATTTGATCATGGTGGCATATTTTCTTCACCATATCGTTGGCAAGGTTGTGTAGATTCGAATGGTTTTTATTTCGACAAATAAAGTTGTGTCTGAGCGAAGTTATGGCGTTTTGAAAAAAGTAGTCCGTTTTGGCCATTTATTCTGCATAGACCTAATACAAAAAGAATGGAATAAAACCGTCAAAAACGCGTGAGATAGTAACCCACATCCTTCCTTCTCTCTAATCCCTTTCCGCCTCCTCTGCGTCACTAATGACCGGTGGGGAAAGATGCAGACAGGCGAGGGGCTAAGGCTGCGTGGCTGGCAACGCTGTGGGATCGTGATGAAACCTCTAAGTGCGCTTTTCTAATGGTATGAAGCTCACTCCAAAAAACAGATGCTGCGTCTTTTCAAACATCCCTTAGTGTTTGCGATTCCGTGCGATCCGTCTCTTGACAGAAAGGTCGTCCGCGTTGAGCATCAACGGTAGGAAGGGGGTCCTATTTTCGGGTCTTTGGCCATTTCCTTCCGTTTTTTCTACAGGTCGTATTGCTAAGGCCGCCGTCAGACCTCGCGATTTTGCGACGTCGCGCTTTCGCACGCAATATTACGACCTTGATATTGTGCAATGTCGCTACTTCGCGTGCGGAGCCGCGACACCGCAAAATCGCAAAATTACAAAGTCTGACTGCGGCCAAAGCGCCCCGACATCCATATTCACAACATCTGTCACCACTCGTCCTAATTTCCCCTATCATTGCCTTCAAAGGAAGGAAGGCGTAATTTAGAGCACTGGCCTGTTTGAAGGCACATTTGTAATCAGAAAAGATAATGCGTAACGAAAAGCGCTCGTTCAGGATGCCATTGCGATTGTAGCGTGCTTCGCCTTAAACTGTGCACACTTCACCTCAAATTGCACGTTTCGATTTTAAAATTGATTTCATTCATTGTGATGAAACTCATACTTTGTTAACATGTCTTGAACTGTAACAGAGCAACAAGCAAGTGAAATAATGAGAGGGAGAAAAAGCGAAGAAGTAAGAAAAAAGTGTGATTATAATTCTTGAAGAACCTAATGAATTCGCACTCGACGTCTTGGTAAGGCGTTGTGTATGCAAAGTAACAAACTGCAGAGCACCGTAATCTATCGTGAGCCAAAATGCCCTCTCGTGGTGCCTTCAAAGACGAGGGTAAGGGGATAGTGAGCACATGTTCTCTGGAAACAAAACTCTCACTTCAGAAGAAGTGATGTGTAGCAAAACTCGCATTGAAAAAGCGCGGCTCGAGCTCTTATCACGATCTCGTAGCGCGGCGTGTCGTTCTGCAGCTCATCAGCCGGGCGAGCTGCCGGCGAGGGCGGGACATCGTTCGGCAGGCTGATTTAGCCTTCAGCCCGTCTGCAATTTACCCCCGACAAGTGATACGGAGGAATACAAAAGAAAAGGGGAAGGGTTTTGTGATCCTAGTTCGCAGAGCACCCCTACTTTAATATTCTACAAGCTATCAAGTTTACGCTTCAAGTTGTCTTTAAGCGTCACTGCGATCCTCAAAGGCAGCATTAGGGGAAATTTAGACGAAAAGTAAAGGAAGTAGTGAGTATGAAAGTGAGATGACAGGTAACAGGACAGGGAAGAAAAAACCGAAGGAAGGCCAAAAACCCGCGAAATGGGACCCCATCCCCACTGTTGGTTCTAGGCGCGGACGACCTCTCCGTCAAAAGGCTTGTAGACCGGAAGAGTTTTGTATGGGCATGCCACCAAATAAACACGAAGGGGTGTTCAGAAATGCGGCAGCATCTATCCTCGAGAGTGAGCTTCAAGCTAAAGCTGAGAAAGCGCGCCGCAATACCTTCGATCTAGCCACATATCATTGGAAGCTCTCATATTAGCCAACCATGAATCAGGTCGCTTGGAGGCGGTGTCGACCATCCAAGGCGTTAGGTGTCATCCGTTGCGCCGTCTTTAAAGCTCGGAAGCGCGCTTTTTCACCAGAGTTTCGCCACAGATAGCCTTCTTAGACCTGTAGTTTCCATGTAAAAGACCTATTTTGGGGATTTCTCATATACCACATTACCCCTAATGCTTAATGGCAGCGGAATGCATATCGCATCTTATAAAAAGATTGGAAAAGGCTGTCGTTTTACCTTTGTCTTACATTACTTCGAAGAAGTTTTACTGAGAGCCATTTGGAACCTCGATAAAAGTAATACAACATGAACAATGAAATTTTTTGAAGGTCGTCGACGAGCTGAGACGAAGAAGAAGATGAAAGATGCTTCCAAGCAACAATCAACCGAAACTGAAGAGGATATGGAAGAAGAGGAGGAGGAACTCGACGAGGAATACCTCGACGAGGGAGGCGAGCCTGGAGAAGATTTCGGTACAGACGCGAGTGCTGTGCATGACCGTCAACGAATCGCACACGTTCTGCTCTGCTCTATATCGCACCACATTTCCATTCGATTTCAATGTGTATTGCAATGACAGCAGAATAGCAGGGAGTGAAGCAATCAATATATCGAGTAATCGCACGTGTGTCGAATACGCAGCACAATTGTGTGTGATGGGGTTGAGAGGGGAGGGGTGGGAAATCGTTCGATTGGCTTTGGCCACATGTTTTTTTGCATGTTTGCATGATTTGCCGTTTGCGTGTACTGACGAGCAGAATTCTGTATAGGGTTCTACAGCAGCACTTGTTTCTGTAATCTATTGGTATGCTACGGTAGTCTTACTGTATTTATTTAGAACGTCGCCGTCGAGGTTGTTACTATGCTATATGTAAGAGGATACGTAAAGCGAGGTAAGACCTACCTGACCCATGATATAATTGTTGAACTCGATTTTTTTTTTATGAATTTATGCACCATATTGTAGAATTCAAATGCGGGTAATAGTAAAGACGCAAGTATTCTATTGGTCCGTCATCACATTGGTCTTTCTGAACACGGCATGCGTCGCGTCTGAACACTACGGGCAGCCACCATGGCTCACAAAATTTTTACGTCAGTTTAAGAAGAAGATTTCTAGAGGTGTCACCCATAGTATGACTAAATTTATTGATTTTCAGAATATGCTGAATACGTTTTCCTAGGAATTTTTATCATGGAAGTATTGCTCAAATTGTTTGCCATGGGTTCGCGTACCTACTTCGCATCAAAGGTGATCTCCTGAATAAATACTGCGAAAAGCAGTCAAATTTGAAAGAATGGAAGTGAATTTCTAATTTCAGTTTAATCGCTTTGACTGCATTGTCATCGTTGGCTCAGCGTTCGAAGTTATATGGGCAGAAGTGAAAGGTGGCTCTTTCGGTATTTCCGTACTGAGAGCGTTGCGATTGCTCAGGATATTCAAACTAACATCGTAAGTTCCCTTTTATTGATTCCTAAGGTAAGAGTACAGCTCGCACGATCGCATATGTCGTTGTGCGACTTTCACTCGAACGTACTATTTTCCGTCACTCACGGCCCGTGCGCCACGTAGGGAAAATAGGGCCTTCAAATGAGAGTGCGCACGACGACACATTCGATTGCAGGCTCGTGGGAATCGCCATTTTGCACGGAATAACCGTGGCCGATGAGTTAATACTCATTTTGGCGCGAGTCACGCAGCTACCACAATCCCCTCTTTGAGCCTTCATTCAACGTTCCAGTGACCGTCTATCACGTAAACCATGTTCATATCGGTGGCGGTCAAGAGTTACCATGCTTAAAAGTATCGTCTACGGAAATATGAGTTCTTCTCTTACCCATATATTTATGTTGTATTTGCCTAATGTGGACCACATGCAAATTCTCACGCGAAAAATCTGAATCCGGCTAAGGTGCAGCGCCACAAAGTCTCAGCCGGGTGGAAGGGGTCTCCGAGCAAGTGCCCGCCCCTTCGTCCACCGCGGTCCAGGACGCATTGCAAGAGCAGAAAGTAAATAAATAGTACCACATCCGTTCCCAATCGCGGCGCGCGACGGTACGGGGCTTTTACTTGGAGGCCGCGTCCATACGGCCAAGATGGGGGGAGCTGTATCTCAGCCGAATTCTCACTTCTTCGCGTGAAACTTTGTATGTGGCCCTAATTAAGCTAATATAAGATAAATATATGGGTAACAAAGAAACCCCTTCTCTCCATGGAGACTCCTTCAATGAGCAGTGCAGCTTCTACAGCATGCATACGACGCCAACTGCGGTAGACGATAACCGCTGATACATGGATATTTGGCATCTGTAATAGCGCACATATGCATAAAAACACTTCAATTTGCTTTTAGGTGTCTTTCAATGTTTTGTTTTTGTTTTATTTTTTAGTTTACTAGGTAATTTAATTGCATTACAGTTACTGGGTTTCCCTTCGTAATCTGGTTCGATCATTGATGAATTCGATGCGAAGTATCATCTCATTGTTGTTTTTGCTTTTCCTGTTTATTCTCATCTTTGCTTTACTTGGAATGCAGTTGTTTGGTGGAAAGTGAGTTCTTTTCCCTAATATCTGAATAACGAAAAAACAAGCAATTTATTGATTGATTTTTCGTGTGGTTGATTTTAATATCTGTGGTACCACATCCTTACTACCGGAGTTAAAAGCATTTTAAACTCGATTTGAAATTTGCGCGCCAACCGTGACCATTTTTCTGCTTACTTTCGCATCCTCTAAGAAAGGTTCACTACCTATCGCAAGCCGTTGTAATTGTAATTGTTTATTGCATGGGACTGAGCCCATACAGAAAAATCCAGATAACAACCTCAGAACAACAACAAGCAAAAGGAGTGACTTGAACAATATGGAACAAAGTGCATGAACTAAACAACTGCACCGAGGAAGAAGCCGAATGTGTGCCCTATGATGTTGAATGCTTGTCCAAAGCCGCTTTGAAAGAATTTAATTTATTTGTGACAACTCTTAACTTTGAAATTGTGTCGAACTGCATGCAAGTCCTGTTCATAGAGGAATAGTGTCTGATATGGTGTTTAGCACGGCGAGCAGAATTTTACCTGGACTCGCCCCTAGTTCTTGACTCTCTAACTATTAGAAAGCTGTTAAACTTCAGTTGAGATTGACCGTAAAATAGTTTGAAGCAGGTGATCAAGTCGAAGTTGTTCCTTCTAAGAGCTAGTGTCTCAAGGCCGAGGATGGCATTGCGTACGCTGCCACCAGGTATCTGATCATAATCAAACCCGACTGCCTTCACAAATACTTCCTTTGTAAAACTATTTTGAACCCTTACTATAGCGTTAATCACTTTTACTTTGTGAAGGTTAAATACCACTGTTCCTAACAATGGCCTAATGTATGTTTTGTGAGCTCTGAGAAGTACCAAAGAATCCTTAGTTGAGAGAGCTCTGAACATGTTGAACAATGACGCCATGGCTTTAGCTGCAACTTGAAGACAGTGGTCATCAAAGCTGAGGACTGTCCGAATGTAAAAGCCGGTGTCTCTGATTTCTTCATCTTCCAGTTGCGCACCTCCCATCAAGTACGAGGAGCTAGTAACAACCTTCCCTGAGTGTCAATCTTTGTTTTTTCAATAGATATGGGTAGTTTCTATTGGACGGCCCAATCTCTGACATCACTGATAGCCCTGCAGTGATTCTTTGTCCGACTCGGATAGTATTGGGCGGTACAGCTTGAAATCATCAGCAAAAGCAACGCATTTCATCCCTTTGCCAATGACTAGTAAACGGCAGCTCGAAAGTAAGTATGTTAGAAAGTATTGAAGACAGCACTCCGCCCTGCGGTACACCGCTGACCACCGGCTCAGGCCCAGAGAACTTCGAATTGACACGAACCATATAAACTCTATCGGTAAGAAAGGCTTCGATCCGAGCTTCTATCCATGGATGAATACCAACCATGGTGAGTTTCGAAATAAGCTTTGGATGAGAAACTCTATCAGAAGCTTTTCCGAAATCCAAGTATACGGCGTCCGTCCCCATACCTTTATCAAGGTATGATGTCCAGTCATTAAGTGACTGCAGCATAGCGGTAACGGTGGATTTACCCTTCTGAAAACCATGCTGACAATCCGAAATAATGTTGAATTCTTCTGCTTGTGCTACAATTCCCTTTTTCAGCACTTTCTCGAATAACCTGGCAAAAATTGAAGTTATGCTCAGTCTATATTTGAGTAGACAGGAATGCGGCGGCTTTTTCGGAATAGGGGTAGCAAATTAAAAACACGCCACCTTTTGGGCACTTCTGCGTTCAGAAAACTTAAGTTAAAAATAAACACAAGTGAACCAGAGACTATTTGTGCTACCTTTTTGATGAAGTAGAGCGGAGTGTGGTCAGGTGTATCCGAGCGAGCTGTGGGGCATCGAAATAATACCTTATAAAGCTCATCACTGTGGAACCGAGGGGAATCGTACATAATAGAAAACGTTTGACTGATATTTAAGTCATTGTGATCATCATCTTTCATGTGTGCTTTTCCAAAAGCATGGGCGAAAAGCTCGGCCTTATCCTGATTGCAACATACGACAGTACCATTCTCACCGACTAAAGCACCAAAACCCTAGTTTGACTTCAGCCTATAACTGGGAAATCTATAGAACATGTTCTTATCCCCACTAAAAATCGCCTTTTTCTCATTTTGTCTATAAAACCTACTTAATTTTTTTATCAAAAGTCGCTCGCAGCTTCCTATATTCCTCCCAATCACTAGGGTTGTTCGCCTTCAGAGCTTTCTTCTATGCACTACTCTTCATGCGACTAAGATTACGTAAATGCTGAGGTAGCTGAAAATCCGTCGTCTTTCGTATTCTGAGAGAAACAAATATATTGATGCAATGGTGGAGAATTCAGCACTGTTTAGGGATCCGTACCAGTCAACACCATAAGATAGGCGGTAATCGCATCACAATTGGCTTTTTTGAAGTCTCTCACCAGTACTGTGCCCCTTACATCATCAGCCTCTAGCTCCAGTGAAAGGAAAATGCTTTCCCAATGGGAGACCGAATAGCCGCATCCCTTATGAAAACCTCCATAAAAAATCCTCCTGTTTTGAACCTCCATAGGGTCACTCAATATTTTTTGAGTTTGAATTTTCGCCTACGAGGTCAAAATTGACTGTTATTGCCTACATGCACTTTTCCTGCTTGAGACACAATTCATACTTTCGGTTCATTTTCAGGTTCAACTTTCCCACAATGCATCCGTACACTCACTTTGATACGTTCCCGGTTGCCTTGATTACAGTATTCCAAGTGAGTCACCTTTACTTTCTCCTTAATCATGGAGTATAACCATCTTCACTGTTGAAGAGATTTCTTGTTGTTCACCTCAAGTTCTTTTCGATGGTCTTTTCTAGAAAGCGACTAGCTTATACGGTAAATTAATGCACCTTTCTCTAATTGTGCAAATTGAAGACTATATAGCAGCATTGCTCCCTTTGTTTGAAAACGAATAGTGTTATAATGAACTAAGCTGTCAAGCGTGTAACGAGTTCTGTTTGGTCTTATTGGTGTGTCACATGCGTTGACCAATTAGGGACAACGGTCACAGCTGGGTGTATAGCCTTATGTCGAACTTTCGCTTTGCGGCGTCGCAGTCGCGACGCCATCAGCACAACTTGCAGCGATCGGTTGGCATCCCGCTTAGACGCAAAGGGTTAGTACCATGGATTTCCTTCAAGCAATTAACTGTATATCTCATCATTATCTGGAAACAATAACTTTTGTACCCCAATAAGACAAAATAGTAACATTAAAAGTAAAAGAAACAATCATTACATGATAACAATCTTAATCAGGAAACGATCAGTTAGGGCGTTAGACTTCAAAGATAACATACTCAATGTACGCAACCCCACTCGACGAAGTTTCCCAGGCGCGGCCGCACGAAAGTTCAACATAGCTACACACTCGTTGCAGCTACATGACACTCAAAGTCTTCTACCTGCAGTACGTAGTACAGGCAACACTTGAGCACATAATCATTATTGTTTTCATTCCAGATCCTCACGGGTGAAGACTGGAATGAGGTGATGTATCTGGCTATAGAAGCACAAGGTGGTATTTATGGTGGAGGAATGGTGTACTGTATCTATTTCATCGTTTTAGTACTATTCGGAAACTGTGAGTCCCGAATACATCCCAATATTTTTTACATTCTTCTTGATATCTATCAACCGTTTTATTCAGACACATTGCTGAATGTGTTCTTGGCTATTGCCGTCGATAACTTGGCCAACGCTCAAGAACTAACTGCAGCTGAAGAAGCTGATGAGAAAGCTAATGAAATGGATGACAGTGAAGAGGAAGAACCTGTGAGTCAAACTGGTCACTAGGGGTGGGTGTCAGCATAGTTCAACAAGGTCACCGAGTGACGCTTATTGCGTCGTCGCACGCTAAAAGTGCTTTGCTGGTCCCGTTGTGAATCGAGTGCGACCGCAGCTTCCTCGCAGAGTCGACCTAATTAAACTGTCCGCCTATCCTAGCTTCCAACTGCATATTGTCAGTGCTAATTGATTGGAACTCGATTGGACCATCTCACTTCAAAACTTGAAGGAATCTTCCACGGAAAAAAGGGTTTTTATGTTACTCATATGTTTAAGTTATATTTGCCTGATGTGGGGCGCATGCAAACTTTCACACGAACAAATGTAAAGCCGGCTGAGAGACAGCACCATGTCGCCGAGTGGGCGGGGCCCCCGAGCAAGAACCCACCCCGTCGTCCGCCGCGATAGACGCATTGTAGGAACAGAAAGTTACGCGAACAGTCCCACTCTCCGTTCCCAACCGCTGCGGACGACGAGATGGGGCTTTTACTTGGAGGCACCGCCCACCGGCCAAGAATTTTGGGAGCTGTATCTTGTCCGAGTTCTCACTTTTTGTCGTGAAACTTTGCATGCGGCCCTTATTGGGCAAATATAACATGAATAAAAGGGTAATGAAGAAACTATTTTTTCTAAGGACGATTCCTTTAATCGAAGAGTGAGCCCTACTGCTATTCTCAATCACTGGTTTTAAATATTGATTGAAATACATTATTACGGGAACCAATGCTTTTTCTTTCATTCTCTGGAAAAATTGTCTATTTTTAGGATGGCGACCACTGTGCAATCGATATGGATGGAAACGATCAGGATGACGGTACTTTCCTTTTTACATTCATGATAATTTGTATGGAAAAATAACTTGACAGAATTCAAATCCTGTCTGAAGTTCTGCCTTTCGTGTTATTGAAGCAGTATTCATGATTGTGAGGCTCATAGTTTAGCCTAAATTCGGTATCAAATAGAGGCTAAAGAGTGAAAGGAGAGATATATGGTCACAGACGGAATCAAAACCAGAGTGATTCACGTTTCTTTCATGCTGCGGCGCTGCCGGTGGCGATTGTTGCGATGCGCTCTATTTATAACACCTGGCCCAATTGTGTTTTCTATCATGTCATCGAATATTTCAAATCAGAGCCATATAAATAGAAAATCGCTAAAAAGATTATAAATACACGAGTATGTACTAATTTGCAAGATGATAAAGATGAAAAGGAAGAAAAAGAAGAGGAAAAAGAAACGAATCGCAACTTCGCTAAATGAAACACGATTGGGTCACATGCTATAAGTAGAGCGCGTCTCCTCATCCATCGCCGGCAGCGCCGTAGAATATGAAAGCAATCATTCGGGAAAAGGGCGCATAGTGGAATGACTTTATAGTCAAGCACGTGAATTCAAGTATTTTATAATAGCCGTATGATAATAACCCACTTTTAGATGAAGAGTGCGAAGAGGAGGAATCGCCATTTGGTGGACCTCGCCCAATGGTTCCCTACACTTCGATGTTCTTCCTCTCGCCATCAAATCCGTACGTTCGCTCACACTTTTGAACTGCATTTCTTGAAAGTTCATCTTCAGGTTACGCGTTCTTGTTCACAGCGTTGTTTGCACAAAATATTTTGAAATGATGGTAATGGGTGTGATTTGTTTGTCATCGATTTCACTAGCTGCTGAAGACCCGGTCGATGAGGATAATCCAAGGTAATAAATTCTTCTTATCTTGAAACACCTGTTATAAAGTAAAAAAGAACATGAAAAACCCAACAAACTGTGTGTGAAAGGCGCAAGGAAATCATTTCAGGAACAAAGTGCTTCAATACATGGATTACTGTTTCACCGGTGTATTTGCCTGCGAGATGCTTCTGAAGGTAAGGTTAACTCTGGCCTACGCTGTATCTCCGACGGGCACGCAGTGCGTGTGAAGCAAGTCTCTAGTTGATGGACTGGTTGTAAGAACGAATCAGGGGGCATCGTCCCAAATAGTGGGGTGCCAAAGAGGACACTCAAAAGGTCACGTCATGCGAGCAGGCGATGGCTGCGTTCTCTATAGCTCAGGTCCAGTTCGCAACAAGACCAGCAAGGCATCACCCGCGCGCGAGACGCGATTCGCGCGGCGGAGACCCTACTCGAGTGTCCTGTCGCACATCCACTCTCTTAGCACGCGCTAGGCAATGCTCGTAGCCTTATTCTATAAATGATGGTTTATGGTGCAGTCACTTGACGTTACACTTTACTCGAAAAGAGAAGTTATCAATGAATTTGTTAATCAGTATCACTGCAATATTCCTTCCTTCTTCATGAAAAGTGTTGTATGTAAAGACTGTAGTCAGCGCTGTATTTATTTTGTATTGCTTATTTGTATTGGGGCTGCATTTATATCTGACGATGCGATCGCGATTGCCGCAACACACCCGCAACGCAAGCACTGCGATCAATACGCGGCGGGCGCGCTCGATTCCAATCCCGTAGTCTCGTCGCCAAGAACAAATTCAGCTCAAACAATCGGGTGAATCCGCAGACTTGGTGCTGAAAATAAACATTATAATTTTTTGCTACGAGTGAGCTCCCATTCTTTTTGCACTACATTTCAGCTAATCGATCAAGGCATCATACTCCATCCTGGTTCGTACTGTCGTGATTTTTGGAATATCCTCGACGGTGTTGTGGTGACATGCGCTCTTGTTGCATTTGGTTTCGCGTGAGTAATATTTGTTGGTTTCTTTTTGATTTATGGAACGCATTACATCGATTTGGAAGATTGGCCGTATGAGTGAGATGTATCAGATGAATCTGTTTTTTCCACTCAAAAGAATACATTAGAGCAAGAGTATCAGCGCTTCTTAGATTAGGCACATGGGCGTAAGTGTCAGTCTGGGTCGCATTTCCATGGAGATTCCTCACACGTACATTTCGCATTAGTCGAAAAAATCCTGGATCCGTTGTTGGCAGAAGGCCGATGGACAGCGTTTCTGTCACATCCCATGCCTGTAAATAGGCGGGCCACACTCCTTAAAGACACCGTTAGGGCAATTTCTACAAATTGGGGGATTACGGAAGTAGAGGTGCACAGTAATATAACACTAGAAAAAGAACGTCATAAAACGGCGAAAAAACCAAGAAATAGAAACCCGAAATTCACCCTTCTCTCTCTCGTCCTCTGCGTCTCTGGTCGGAGTGGACTGAAGACAGGCCAGAGTCTCAACCAGTCGGCCGCGATTGTTGTCCCGCCTCTCCACGTCGACTACCCCGGGCGCATAACGGCATAACGGCATGACGAGTTACGGGGCCGCCATAAGGCCCCAAGTCGCGTTTTTTTTTCATGCGATTTTCACCAAATGTGACTCCTTTTGAAGTAGAAGGTTCGTTTCAGAGAACATGTACTCCCAGATCTCAGTTTTCCCTTACCCCTAATGGTGCCTTTAAACCTTCTTCCACAGATGGTGTCCAGGTACTTTTAAGGCCAAAAACGTCATGGAATGGATCCAGCTTATGCGTGTCCCTACAGCTAAAACCAAACGCTAAACGTGTTTGGGCGCCTGTCACATTCTTGTGTAGAAGTTGTGATCCCTTTTTCAATTCTGAAGGACTATGTCGTTGGTAAAAAAGGAGGCTTCGCGGTAGTACCTTTTGACTTAGTGCATTCCATTGCACTCACAGTCACAGTTGCCAAGAGTAAGTGTACTTGTATACTATAGGCAATTAAAGACAGTGTTAGGGATAATGCGGGTGATAAGGAATCCGAAATGGAGTCATCTAGTGGAAAACTACGAGTCTGAAAGGCTTTTGCGTGGCGAAATCCCGCGCCGAAGGCGCCCTCTTGAGCTGTGGCGGAGACGGCCTCGTCAGGGCAAGCCGCCTTTATTTAGGGCAGCCCGCCTCCTGGCGACGAGCTTCCCCCTGATTGGCTGGGTGGGAGGGGCGAAGGCGATGCGGCACGGCTGGAGCGATCCGGGCGCGCTTTCGTGAACAGAGCGTTGCATACCCTATATCAGCTGATTGTCTGTTTCAGTGTTTTGATTTTTGCTGCTCACCCGTAGAATCTGCGAGTTTTTCTTTTCTGTTCCTCTTTCCTCTTTCATCAATTCTCACTAGATGTCTTCGCTCGTTTGTAGTTAACGATGGGATGCCTTTAAAGCTTTTTGTATTGTTTCCTCGCTGTTTTTGCGCATTGATTGCTTGGCTACATGCCAGTGGCGGAGTCGCCCTGGCTACCCACCTCTTGACGGAAAGGCCGTCCACGTCGAGAATCAACGGTGGGAAGGGGGTCGTATTTCTCGGGTTTTTGGCCAATTCCATCCGTTTTTTCTTCACTGTCCTGTTACTAAGCATCTCGACTTTCATATTCACTACTTCTTTTAATTCTCGTCCGAATTTTCCCCAATGCTGCCTTTAAAGGCACCTTTCATGATCAACTAAACTTCCTTTGTGGATAGATAATATGATCAACAGAGGTTATGCCTTCTCGCAATTCAAGGTGGAGTTACTTACAACGGTGCCATGTCTTTCAACATGTTGCTTGTATGGCGTGGCACCGCCCACCACCCGATGTAAGTGGCAAGAGCGGGTGTCCTGCGTCCCTCCTGCGCCCTGTCCCTTCCGTCATTGTGTCGTCTCTTCTTGTCTGCACCGCCTGCACGAGCTCCTACCTCTCACCATCAGTCCCGTTCCCGCGCATGGTAAAACTCAAAAGCGGTGAGGTAGCACCTAAAGGAGTCGTTCGTCCACGGGAAAATGAGTTTCTTTGTTACCCATATATTTATGCTGTATTTGCCTAATAAGGGCCGTATGCAAAGTTTCACGCGAAAAAGTGAGAATTCGGCTAAGATACAGCCCCTCGCGTTCTCGGCCGGGTGGGCGGGGCCTCCGAGTGAAAGCCGCGTCCCGTCGTCCGCCGCGGTTGGGAACGGAGAGTGGGAGTGTTCACTTAACTTTCTGTTCCTACAGTGCGACTCCGACCCCAACGGACGACAGGGTGGGCAGTTACTCGAAGCCCCGCCCACCCGGCCGAGACTCTGTGGCGCTGTATACCAGCCGGATTGATACTTTCGCGTGAAACTTTGCATGCGGCCCACATTAGGCAAACACAACATAAATATATGGGCAACGAAAAACTCATTTTACCGTGGACGATTCCTTTAATCTAAGTGGGATTATTATGAATGAATCAGAAATGTCTCTCAGCTGTCTGGTGACTCCACTAATCGGAAGGTGTTGACTTTTCAGTCAACGCGCATTAGTTGCTTTCATCAAAGGCTCATCACATTCCCATCACACCAACACTTCAAATGAATGCATACTATTAATAACTAATACTTGATCAGATTCATTTCCATTCAGTGGTACTGAAGGGTCAGCTGGTAAAAACCTGAATACCATCAAGTCGCTGAGAGTGCTTCGGGTGCTGAGGCCATTGAAGACTATTAAAAGGATTCCAAAATTGAAGGTATGTTATGGTTTAATCGTATGATTGCATGAACTGGAGTGGCTGTTACGAACTTCTGTTAGAATGCTAAGCAATTCTGAGAGGCGTATGTGATTGGTGGCATAAAATCACGCCCCAATCATAGGCACTCCACCCCTGTACCCTACGTTCTCATTTTAAAGTCTGCCGCAGGCATGTTGATCGATCGTAACGACAAATTCATTTTTTTTCAGGCAGTGTTTGATTGCGTGGTGAATTCACTTAAAAACGTGTTCAACATTTTAATTGTGTACTTTCTATTTCAATTCATTTTTGGAGTGATCGCTGTACAGGTGATTCTTACCCCCTATTTCTAGAAGTTCTGAAATCATCCTTAAAATTGAGTTTGAATTCAAATTGGGTTCCAGCTCTTCAATGGTAAATTCTTCTATTGCACCGACAAAACAAAACGCTTCGCATATCAGTGTCACGGACAATTTTTCATTTTTGACAACCAGGTATGCTTTTTTCATACCTTCCAATATTTTTTGTGACTACTTATGATACCTAAAGCTATTTCATTCATTGTTCCTTTGAGAACGAACCACCTCGTGTTGAACAAAGGGAATGGAGGCTTCGACCGTTCAATTACGACAATACCATCAATGCTATGCTCACATTGTTTGTGGTGACTACGGGTGAAGGATGGCCGGGTATTCGCCAGAACTCAATGGATACCACATTTGAAGATCAGGGACCAAGTCCTTTTTATCGCGTCGAGGTATCCTCTTTGCGACATTTATCGATTGATCCACTGATAAATGAAAGCGAGGAAAAATATTGAAAACGGTTTTTCTCACTTCGGTTGTCAAGCAGATTGAGTATGTCGCATGAGTCAAGAGAATTTCGAACATTTTCAAACCAAGTTCCCTTCCTCTTGTCTCGAAATTTTTGCCCCAAAAAAGGATTTTTCGTGAAGTGTTGTAAAGGCACAGTTCACGCTAACTTCAGGAGGAACAAATACGGACATTAGCGGTAGAACAGGTCTCGGAGCGTGACGGTACGCCCCTTTGCGGGGGAGGAGGGGTGTGACCAAAACGGTATCCCCTCTCTTTTGCGAAAGGAAGCGCGCCAATTACGACGGGACAGTAATTGAGAGGATCAGGACAGGGTTATTCACTCTCCCTCTTCTATTTTGCAAATCCAATGTTCGAGTGAACACCAAACATTTCTAATTTTTCAATTGAATGTTTTCAAAACTTTTCGAAAAACGATTCGAAATTTTAGGAGTTATATTTTGCCTTACCTTGCAATTACTACATTGTAAGTTACATTTCCAGAACATTTAAGCCGACGTATACTTTGCAGGTAGCACTATTCTATGTAATGTTCTTTATTGTGTTTCCATTCTTCTTCGTCAATATTTTCGTCGCTTTGATTATCATCACATTTCAAGAGCAGGTGAGTGTTTTGGAAACAACGTACTAAAGTGAAATGCTTCCGAAAATTGTTTTCCTCATTGCATGCTTTCCAATTATCCTATCGATTCAGGGCGAAGCTGAGCTGTCAGAAGGTGATTTGGATAAGAATCAGGTATTCTTTACTGTCTTACAAAATGTCTAGTTCTCCTTCTTTCGAGAGTCAGTTTCGGGATCTAGAGTTAGGCATTATTGAAGTATACATAATGGCAGTGTAAATGTGGGTGTACATAATTAGGATGGGATTTTGCAACGCGTGGGGCAAGGTAGGGGCGTCCTATGTACTAAAAGACACCGGAAACGGCTAAGCTGCAAATTGTGGAATATGAAAGTAGTTATGCTCAGCAGTGTAACAGTTGAGAAAGAACGAAATGAAACGGCGAAAAACCGGAGCAATAGAAACACGAAATCCTCCTTCTCTTTCGCGCCCCTCTACGTCACTAGCCGATGGGCTAGATTGCAGACGCACGAGAGGCTCTATCAGCAGGCCACGAACGTTCTACCGCCCTCACCGACATCTCCCCCAGCGGGTGAACGGCAACGCGACTCGCAATGGTGCAAGATCGTGATAAAACCCCACGTCGCGCTTTTTCAATGCCAGTTTTGCCTCACATAACCTCTTCTGGAGTGAAAAGTTTGTTTTCAGAGGACACGTTCTCTCTCCCAATTACCCGGTTCTCACTGTCTCCTTACCCCTAAGGATTCTTTTATGTGTCGAGGCGATTACGTACACCTCGCCTTATTTTGCGTAATCTGTTTGTGACCCAACTACGTACAGCTGCAAGCTCGCACATCTCGTTGTGAGATCCTATCCTACTCATACGTCCTCAGAACATAACCAAAATCCATTCCCTAGGCTCCCAACATTTCAGCATTATTCCTGGCTGCCGCTTTTGGGTAATTTACTACGTGCATCAAATGTTTCGGTCATTTGAATCACATCTGGACACTTGTCCTGCCAGGCCATTTAGAATAGCGGAAAGGTGTGTAATACAAGACAAAAGTAGGAAAATCAGTCAAGATCGGCTTTAACACACTTCCGTAATATGATCTCGCGATTATCTCCACGCCATCACACCATTTAATCGCACCAGGCGTTAGCTATGAAAGCGTGGAAGGCTTAATGCCACTGCATTGAAAAAATGTAGAGATGCTGACTCAAAGGAATCGTCCACGGAATAATGATTTTTTTCCGTTACTCATATATTTATCTTGTATTTGCCTAATGTGGGCCGCGTGCAAAGTTTCAGACAGAAAAAAATGTGAATCCGGCTAAGACACAGCACCACAAAGTCTCGGCCGGGTGGGTGGGGCCTCCGAGTAAGTGCCCACCCCAACGTTCGCCGCGGTCGGAGGCGCATTGTAGGAAAAGGAAGTTACGTGAACAGTCTTACTTCCCGTTCCTTACCGCAAAGGACGACGGGACTAAGCTTTTACTCGGAGGCCCCGCCCACCCGGCCGAGATACTCGGAGGCCCCGCCCACCCGGCCGAGAATTCGGGGAGCTGTATCCTAGCCGAATGCCGACTTCGCGCAAAGCTTTGCATGCTGCTCTCATTAGACAAATACAACATATATGGGTAACAAAGCAACTTATTTTCCTGTGGACGATCCCTTCGAGCAACAGTAGAGGAAAGTGGGATGAAACTGTGCTTCCGCGCCCTCTTCATCGATGCGGAGGGTGGTGCAGTTGGCGGAGCCAGCTGTGCCAACCCAGCCCTGCCCTCCGCATCTACTCCGCTGTTTGCACCCATCGGACCGATACGCACCCAAATGAGGCGCGTTTTTGAGCGCGAACTTCGCCACAGATTGTCTCTTCGATTTACAGAGCACACGTCTTTTCAGTTCTGATTTCCTTCATTACCCCAATGTTGTTTTTGAATTACTGAGAGTGAGCTTACTACAAGGTTTTCATGGATGTTTTAAAGAATCGCCAAAGCGGGTGATGTATTTTTATATGCAAAAGTTGTTTTTAGAAGCAATGTATCGATTTTGCGTTGAACGCTCGACCACGTTCTCTGTTCATGCCGGAGGACAAGAATTCGATTAAATATCGAATCTGGCGACTTGTCACCTCAGCACCATTCGAATACTTCATAATGGCGATGATTTGTTGCAATACAATCATACTTATGATGAAATTTCACGGGAATTCAGATTTTTACGAAAAAGTTCTGAGGTATGCATTTTTGATCATCTGAATTTTCGAATTTTAAAAGGAATCGTCTCAGGTTATTCAATACTGCACTAACAGCTGTGTTCACAGTGGAGAGTATCCTGAAAATTCTTGCTTTTGGTGTTCGAGTAGGTCTAACGTTTGCTCATTTTCAGTAAATTTCATATCATTTAGAAAAAAAAATGTTGAAATCATCCATCTGTTGCATGTATGAATGTTATGATTTGAAAATCCATATTTCAGAACTATTTTCGTGATGGCTGGAACAGGTTCGATTTTGTGACGGTTGTCGGGTCCATCACTGACGCGTTGGTTACCGAGTTTGGAGGTACTACTTTCCTGCACTACTTGATTGTCCATCGCACTTTCACTTGAATTCTCATCAGCATTACCTAACCAAGTGTAAACTGCACGATTAGCGATTCCTCCAATCAATTCTTAGCGATAGCGTTCACAGGTTCCAATGCCACAGTCCCTACAGCCCAAATTTGCATTCGTACTCGCCTCCGATCGTCATGACGACTGCAGCATTGTCACGATTCTAGGAGGTAGCCCACATCATCGCACGGCTTCATGGGATCGATCGCTTGAGCGTGCGTTGCTCCAGTCGCGATCGCGTCGCCGAGTATGAATGCAGCCACAGTGTGGACCCCACGTCTGCCTAATTTGCCAAACAGGTTCCATAATCTAGTACCATATGACGCGCAATTAGTGAACCGTGAAGAGCGTCCTTCTTTGGTTAGAGGAGTCGTGCAGTCGAAAAACGTTTCCCTGTCACTCATATATTTATATTGTATTTGCCTAATAAGGGCCCCATGCAAAGTTTCACGCGAAAAGAATCCGGCCACGATACAGCTTCTCAAAGTGATGAACAGGGGGGTGGGATCTCCGAGTAAATGCCCCGTCCACCACTTTGATAAGCTGTATCTCAACCGGTTTCACACAATTTCGCGCGAAACTTTGCATGCGGCCCTTACACAGCCTATTTATATGGATAACAAAAAAACTCACTTCCCGTGCAATCAACATCTCCATTACGAGCGAGCCATATTCATGGATCCAAATATTACGGAAATCGAGAAGGTGAGCTGGCCAATTGATCTAATCAACTCATTTTCAGGGCATTTTGTCTCCCTTGGTTTCCTTCGTCTTTTTCGTGCAGCACGTCTTATTCGACTACTTCAGCAAGGATACACCATTCGAATTTTGTTATGGACATTCGTTCAAAGCTTCAAGGTTTATTTCGCTACCAAATGTTTTATGCGAATTTGCTGAACAATTATCAACAATCTCATTCTTTTTCCAGGCTCTTCCATACGTTTGCCTCTTGATCGGAATGTTATTTTTCATTTACGCCATTGTTGGTATGCAGGTATGGCTTTAGCTCTCCTCTATTATAATCAAACATTGTAGCTGCGTGACTGATGTAAGATAGGAAGAAAAACCATCGGCTGTTGAGCAAAAGGGTCTCACCAATCACGAGCGCGCAATGCGTGGTGCAAACCCACCCACATGCCCACTACTTGAATGTGTGCCCGCATTGGATGGATCTATCACAGCTAATCAATCGCATCACAACATTGAATATTTTTCTTGTTTTGTTATCCCATTTCCTTACATTTAGGTATTTGGTAACATTTGGTTGAATGCCGCTACCGAAATCAATCGCCACAATAACTTCCAGTCGTTTTTCAACTCAGTAATTCTACTGTTTCGGTAGGAAAAAACAATTTTTAATTCAAGTACATTGATCGTCATCTATCCCGTTTTTTACAGATGTGCGACGGGAGAGGGGTGGCAGGATATAATGATGGCATGTGGTGCTCAGAAGGATTGTGCAAGAGCTGGATCAGATGAAATAAATTACGACAAGGTTTGAAAATGTTCTTTTACGCATGTTGGGGACGTATAAGTCATTTATCATATTCAGGGTCAAACATGCGGGAGCAATGTGAGCTATGCGTACTTCACATCGTTTGTGTTCCTATCGTCCTTCTTGGTGAGTTTGTAGAAGACTGTGTGCTTGTTTCACAACCTTTAGAATATTCGGGATAATCATATTGGTCATCTCATCCTTCTTGAGGCAGCAAATCCTTTATTAACTGTTCAGGTTGCATCTTTCTGCGCCTCCAAAGTGCATCGTTACAGCGCTTTGCGCGCTCCGACACAGTAACCACGCCCACTTGGGCTCTTTACTGGTCACTTCAGCCAGATCAGCGTGGTTAAAGTGGTTTCGAGCGAGTGTAGTGCCATGATGGCGCATCTCGCGGGAATGGGTGTGTGCAGACAGCGAATCGCGTGGCCGCCCGCGGTGAGCGGCGCGGCGGGTGCGAGTGCCAGTGGCAGGGCATAGCAGCCTTCAAGCGAGGCATTGTGACATGAGTGGAAGCGCAGACGTGACGCAGTCACGCTCGGCCGGCTCCCAAGGGCAATCGATACGGCGAGTCGTACTGGTGGCGCCGCGAGTGAAACGCCGCGAAGCGATTCGCTGTCATATCTGCTCACACCCGGTGGGGATGGGTGTTCAGCTAGTAAGTCGACCAAAGTGAATACCACAAGGTGAACCTTTAAGATTTATTCATTGCTTCACCTATATTTCTACACATTACACTGTAATGCAAGATGATTGGGAACTCAGCATTCATCAAAAACAATCATTCCCTAGATTACTGAATATCATCGTTTCCTTCCGTTACAGCACTCAGTGAGACGATTCCGAGTAAGCTACGGACATCTAGTTCGATTTCAATTCCGTGCACAAACAACGCCCTTTTCTGCACTCGTCTGCGCTCTCTCCATATGGCTAACTCCATCCATTTGTCCCTCCTCTCCTCCACTCGGCACTCGACATGAGTCAGGTCGTGGAGCTATCGCGTCCACACCTTTTCGTGCGCTGCCAGTTTACCACGAAAATAGCAAGGCACTCGTCGCGCGCGATAACACATTTCGCTGGGCGCGGTATCCCATCATGTGTCCCAGCCCACTCCTCAACGTGGTTTAGTCTTGTCAGTGAGATGCCATATCAGCCGAGGTACATACCTCACCCGCCTGTGCTCTAGCAAGCCGGGCAGCGGTGCAGACAAGGGAGTTCATGTCCACTGTAACCATTTTGGAAACACTCTTGTGTGGCTAATACTTAGATCCAACAATCAGGCGGTAATGGATAATGCCTAAGAGCATACGTTTTTATAAGCACCAATAGGTCACCTTTCGCTTAGTGCAATGTAGCGTCATGGTAATATTGTACGACGCCATGACGTTTTCAGTTGAAGGAATTGCCTGCGGAATCCTCCCAAAACCACTTTGATAGATACACCACAAGATCAAAAACACGAAACAGACTGAGAAATTCCTTTTCCCAATGCAGAAATTGAAAAGCTTAAAGAACAATAGTAGGTTGAATTCCCATCGAACAACATTGGTACAAATGTCGGCGGGCAAGGCATTTCAAATTCTCGCGCTAAGTATGACTTGCTTCCCACTGTGCGTCCCTGACCACATGACCGTTGCCTCTTCGCTCCCAGGGCTCTGGCTGCCCCGCCTCCTCGGACCCTCTCCTCGTCGGAGGGTGAGGCTGCATCTCAACCGGATTCTCGTATTTTTGTGTGAATCTTGTATATGGCCTGTACTATACAAGTACAAATAAGTATATGGGTGAAAGGAGGACTTAAACTTCCGCGGAAGACTCCACTGAGGTGGAATTTTTTGAAAAACTTGCATTTAGATGCTGAATCTGTTCGTTGCTGTCATCATGGACAATTTTGACTACCTCACGAGAGACTCTTCGATTCTCGGTCCTCACCATTTGGATGAATTCATTCGTGTTTGGGCCGACTATGATCCGGCTGCAACGTAAGGACTTGAAGACTCAATTGCAATCGAATTGAAGCTAAGAATTAATGCGATATAAAAATATATAAGGAAATATTTTAGTGGACGTATTCACTATACCGATATGTACGATATGTTGCGTAACATCACCCCTCCCGTCGGATTTGGACGGAAGTGTCCGTATCGATTAGCTTACAAACATCTAGTCCGTATGAATATGCCGGTTGCCGAGGATGGTACAGTACACTTTACAACGACCTTGTTTGCTCTTATTCGAGAGAGTCTCAGCATCAAAATGCGACCAGGTGAGCTCCTATCGTGTTTGCTACTTAATCTTCATTCTCAAATCTATGTGCAATAAAAAAGTACAAATGAGTGCGTATAGTCAGGACTTAGGATTTCGCATCGCGGCGCATCACGTTGTGAGTGCGAGCTAGGGCGCCGTGTGTGGTTGGGTCCTGGGTAGTTTCCGCCTTTAATTTAGCGCAATGTACGTTATCGTTCCAGATACCCGTAGCGAAATCTTGCGATGAAAATGCTCACGCACGGAAAACGACCTACGTTTAAAACAGAGAGTGAACCACGATAATCACCTCAGGACCAAATTACATTACGCACCCCTGGCTCGCATGCATCGCGTCGTGCTAAGCACCTCGCTCTGCTAAAACAATCCTGTTTCAACGATGCACACCCGAAAGATATGGGTACCACTGTGCAGGAAATAGCACACATCATAAGGTCCGACTGCACTGTAGTGATCTGTGAACGTGGTGTTTGGGACGTGCGGAGACTGTCTCTGATTCGCTGTTGTGAGGATATCACCAATCGTGGGCATTTTCAATGCTCTGCTGTTCCTATTTATGACCTTTTCCAAGGCCGCCATTGACACGAGTATTCACTCCTTATAAACTATTATACGCCTTCAAGCAGAAACCTCTCCAACTATCCTTTCCTTCGTGCTCTCTGAATTTATCATCAAATTGATTTTTAAATGCCTAGAGAACACGTTTGTAAATTCTTATGATTTTCAGTAGAGGAAATGGATGAAGCAGATGAAGAACTAAGGCAGACTTTGAAGAAGATTTGGCCATTGAAAGCTAAGAAAAACATGATCGATTTGGTAGTACCGCCCAACCACGGTGAGGTTCTCATCACAGCTTTTAACGTGTTCGATCAAATATGAATGATTAAACGATTAAACAGCTTCGGTTAGGTGGAAGATTCCAACTCCCACACATAATGGGTATTTCTGAACCACACATGCTTCAGCTTTTGATGAGAAATCGGCTCGATGAAGAAATCGGCTCGATGATTGCTGCAATTTTCTTTTCGGGAGAACACAAAGAAGTTGTGGCCAGGGTTCGGAATAGCTTAGGTGAAACAACCACTCAAACACACTGCCATCTCCACTAGTGGGTGTGGTGCACCATCGCCTGCTTGTTATTGCATCCATCGTGAAAAAGCCGTGTTCGCTTCGCCGTTTGAGAATTCGCGACCTCGTATCGGCTCCCCTCGCATAGAGTATGTCGCCCGCTCGCGGACGACTTTGAGCACCCCTTCGCCCTCACGGGCCATGTAGCTTCACGAGAACTCATGTAAGGTCACTAGTTCCTCGCGCGTTCGAGGCGCACCGTTATTCCGTCCAACTAAAGGGAGCGCCATGTTCTGGCTGCGTGCCCACATGTGCTCGTCTACATAAGCGCTACAGAACCATTAATTTAGCGATCTTATGTAGCATGTCTTCTTTCCGATTTTCAGAGCTCTGTTTCCAAAAACTGACGGTAGGGAAAATCTACGCGGGTCTTCTGATTCTGGAAAACTATCGAGCGAAGAAAAGTGGAACAGAGGTGGGTTTTTTTTTCAGATATTCTAAAATTTTCATATTGGAAAGTCTCAATATTCTCTGCTGCTTCACTCTGGAAATAAACTATTCTATTCCATGATACTCACACAGTATGTTTAGCAGCTTTTCACATTATGAACTACTCCCTCAGCGAATTAAAGGAATCGTCCACGAAACCATGAGTTTCTTCGTCACCTATATATTTAGGTTGTATCTCCCTAATAAGGGTAGCATGCAAAGTTTAACGCGAAAAAGTGGGAATTTGCCTGAATTACAGCTCCCCAAATTCTCGGCTGGGTGGGCGGAGCTTCCGAGTGAAAGTTCCGTCCCGTCATCTGCCGCGGTCAGAGACGCATGTAGGAACAGAAATTTACGTGAACAGTCTCACTCTCCATTCCAACCACGGCAGATGGGGGGAAGGAGCTTTAACTCGGAGGCCCCGCCCACCCGGCCGAGAATTAGGGAAGCTGTACCTTGGTCGGATTTTCACTTTTTGCGTGAATTCCTGCATGCTGCCCTTACCAGCCAAATACAACATAAATACATGGGTAACAAAGAAACTCATTTTTCCGTGGACGATTCCTTTGAGCCGTCTTCAGGGTGCGTACCATGAGGACAGAACTTCGCGTGGCCGCGTTTGACGAGATGGTACGACAGGAGCGTCGTACTAGTTGAGTCATGAAGCGACCACGCCTGAATAAATCATGGAGCGTCGTCATCGCTTCAGGACACATTTTATCCGACGCGTCTCACACCATTGCGTCGCACGCCTGACGCAACAAAGCGAATTTTCTGTCCTAATGGCGTACACCCGCGCCGAAGGGGGCTCCTTGAAAAGCAATTATGGATTTTGCGCACGTCTAGTCGACTCCTGAGGTGCGAAAGTGGCCTGTATATTTTTTGAAAGGCGTTTACACTTTTGTACCTGGCACTTCACTGATGCCGTTTAAACGAATGAATTTGTGTGCTAGAGAGCATAAGTTAATTAAGTTTAGCTGGAGTTACGTAAGCGTCAACGCACTGCGATTTTACTGTACCGTCGTCGTAATGCTATGTTCAAGTGGGCAGATTCTGTTGATAGTATTGACCAAGAACAACAAGAACAACAGCAGCAGGAACAACAACAACAACAACAGCAACAGCAGGTTGCCGGATCGAACCATCCCGAACCCATCCCTTCCTTCCTGTTCTTCATTACTTCATGTGTTACGCTAAACCTGTCGGTCAGGGTCAAGCAGCTATAACAGAAATCAATGTTTGGGGGCATATTCCATGGTGATGAGGAGGATCGCATTCGCTAGACATCATGAGTGGTACAGCCTTGGAGCGTGTTGTCCCGCCTCTTCGTACGTCAGAGGACGTGACAAAAACGCTTCCGGTGGGCTCCTACCAATCACGATCCAGCGAATCACTTCACTTCAGCAAACGTATAATGTACCTCTGAGTAAACAATAGTCTGTAGGCAAAAATGTCTTTATTTTTTCCTTTTGGCAAAGAGATATTCAAGTATATGATTGTAGCGTACTAATCAGAAAAGTATCATCTGCTGCTTGATCTTGCCCTGCTATTCCTCCCTTTTACCCTACTCCCGTCCCTCTTCCCAACTTTGCTCTATGATTTTTGTTATGCGCGAACTCTGGAAATGAATGTTGTTATACTAAAACTCGCGATTTTCAGATTGGTGGCGGAGGCCTATTCGGAGGTGGACTCCGTGGATTGGTTGCTGCAGCTAAAGCAGCTGGTGGAATCAATCATATGCCAGCACCTCAAGTTGACGAAACCAGTCAATTAATACCGAATCATACTACGCCAAATGCCAACAAATCACCTGCGCCGGTATGATTTATACGAGTTTAATTTCAAATCGCTCTTTTCAGATGAAGCCTTTCCAAGGCTGGATGATAGTCGAGGGGATCTGTCATGTTGAGAAGAGTGGATGACTACATGCCCGTCCCTCGTTTCCACATGGGGATGTTTCTACCTGGATAGTCATTCAAATATCTTCATGAATTTGATCTTCTTCTGATCTTTCTGCCACAGCAGCTCTGAAGCGTCAGTCGAAATAGAACCACCTCAGAGAGCGCCTTAACCGAAAGAGAACGCGAACTGAGAGTGTCATCCACCGCACCCTGGTTTCATGGGGTGGGGGGATGGCGTAGACTAAGTTTGTTTAAGAAAAGATGTTGGAATACCAAGGAACGTGACACCACCGCTGGCTTAGACTTAATAACCACGCAGTCGAGGGATCTGTCAAGTTGAGAAGAACAGATGACTTCATGCCCTCCTCCCCCCGCTTACCTATACCCAACTGGGAATGCATTTTACGTATAAAGGAAGGAGGCATTCGCGTCCTCAGTAGTAGCATTTTGAGGAGTGGTCGCTCCACCCCTTTGCACGTACGGGGTGTGGCGGGAACGCTTCTCTCCTGGAACTTTTCACTAATAACGATTCAGCAAATGTCTTTCAATGGCGGCGTACTCTCAGAGATATTGCTTCTTGAAATTATAAGTGTAAAAGGATAAGGTCTAGGTAAAATTTTATCACTGCAGTTGTCACACCTGTACACATTACGACTCAGGGGTTGGAAGCACATGAAAAGTCACTCAATTTTTTTCAGTCCAGTGAGTTTCCTCATTCCTTAATTTTCCCTACTGTTCAGCGCCCGTATACACTCTACACTCCACTGGAAGAGACTCCAAAGTCGAATAAGAGCAGTGAAGATGGAGGAGACACACCCGTTCGATACTCTCCGCCGCAGGAAGCGTATGTTTTATTTACATTTCGGTAACTCGTAAAGCTTTTCCTCACATTGCTACCAGTAAGAAACGGCAGCAAAATTTCAATTGTATCGGCACTCTACGAAGGAGCAACGCTAGTCCATTTGACGTTTTGGAGGAGAAGCATAACGAATGTGATCGTATGTAGGGTTCTGTGTCCTTAGAAAATAGGCATACACAAAACAGGGCGGTTGAATTCCCGCCATTGAACTGTTACGGATGTTACCGGTGAGACTACAGGTTTGGGAAGCTGCGCTCGCTCATCCCATGTTCACGTAAATTTCGCGATTCTAGGGTTCTACTTGTGAGAGATCATTTGATTCATTCGAACGATCTATGTAAAAAGCCCTTTGTTCTCACCCGCTAATTCACGACTGTCCGTAAAGCGGAGCTCCTCAGAAACTTTTTTGTCGGATTTTCGATATCATACGCACAGCTTCTCGCGTATGATTCGAGAATCGGATATGTAAGGTCTCCGATGCTCGTGGTCAACGTATTACATGGTCCAATCAAAGGCACCGCTAGGGGTAATTTTGGCCGTTGAGATGCTAACAATAAGTAGTGCAACAGCAGAGGAGCGGAACCAAACGGCGAAATCCTAAGAAATAGGGTCCTCTTTCTAGCGCTGATCCTTGTTGAAGACGTGCTATCGCGCCCTTTGCATCACTGAAGGGAACGACACAGTCGCTAGGCTAGTTAGGCCAGCCAGCCGTAAACGTAGCCCGCGCTCCTTGGCTACTTCGCCGCACGCTTGGGGCTCCATCGAGAATTCCTCGACGGGGGTTTTATCTTGAGTTGGAAGGTGGCGGTCGGTTTTGGGGTTGGAGTAGTAGTATCTTCATAATTTTACCGGCCATTTCTCGACGGCTCTGCCCATGGGAAATTTTGAACTGATGAGCGAAAAAGTGATTTCTGAAGAAGGTCGACAATCGATAATCATATTTCCTATTAGTGGCAGTGAAATGATTATCGATTGTCAACCTTCTTTTGGAGAGACGCCTCGAGTACTCGAGTATAGACGCAGACAACAACAGTTTTGGAGTCATAGACCAAGGAATCGTCGATTTTTATGAGATTTCGATGACGTGTGGCAGGCTTGTTCCTGCTACGTCGTCTTCACTCACCGCACCGATACGCTGTCGCGTGAGGTCGCTATAAGGAGTTTTGATTCTTCTAGTTTTGATTTCGCTCACTGCCCATAACGAAATTGCTCAGGTTAAACCGGGTCAAGAATGTGAGTCGAAATACGCGAGGATAACCAAATGTTCCCCACATGAAAGGTTTAGCGAAAGTTACCTTCTAGTTAGTATTTGCCAAAACGACCGTTAGGGTTTTCAGTTGGTGGATTTATTCGAAATACCGACTCGCACGGAGCGAACCAATGAGTGATACGATTTTCAGGCCAAAAACTACCACAGCCGGTCGACGGTTATCGGATATGTTCTCCCGAATCCGTCGCGGTGGCGGCGGTATTCCTCACGATCCTCTTCAGGTCAGTCTAATCATTTTTTGAAATGATCAGTAACGGAGTTGATTACGAGACATCTTGAACTCCCTTCCATGCATATCTAGCTGACCAACCGACTATAATACACGCGGATGAGGAAAAGCGTGTGAATGAACATCCCGTGATACTTTCTGTGCCCAAGTCGGAGTGAAAGGGACGAGGGATAGGTGCTGGGGAAGATCATGGAGAGGGAGTAGAGAAGAGGAGAAAAACCTATGCGACTTGCGCGGAAATTTCGAATAGAGTTCAAGGTGTCTGAATGCCATAAATCTTGTGCACGTATGTTTTTGACTTTGCTTCATTTTCTGTCTTTTCACTTCTTTAACGCGTGCATTAAAGGAATTTTTAAGTTTTAACAACGTTCTTTGTTGGATATCAATACAGCATCACTACTTATGACTAGAGAATTCTTAGAATAAGTGATACAGTAACACTAGTAGAATGGTTTGCATCCACCGATGCACACTATGTGGTTTCGTTTCTAGCAGTATGCACCACGCTTCAACTACTATCGTGAGAGATCTTCACAGTACGACGAGGTACGCTTAGTTCACGATGTGATTAGTAGCGCTCAAAAATCCGAAATGTAATGGGCAACTAGTCTCTGTCGTCCCTGCACGTATCCCCATCCATGAGGTGTCCCTAGAGTAAGTAATTGTATCTGCTCTCGTCATTTTCCTTCCAAGAAAACGAGGTCCAAGTTACAATGAATCGCCATCTCCGTACGCGTCTGCAGCCTAAACCCGAACTGCTTCACAGATCCCTCAGAGGGTTTCTCGCTTCCTGCTGCTATAAGGCTGAAGAGATAGGTGTATTTCGGGCCGTTACTGCAGTGATCATTGTTGTCTGCAATTCAGACAAGCCAATAATGAGCTACAACCAAGGTCGCTAGGAGGCGGACGCTATCTCGCCCGTTATTGGGGAATGGGGTTATGGCCACACCCTCCGGCGTGCTAAAGGAGTTTACGTGTTCGGATTTTTGTGCCAAACTACACATCAGCATGCATGCTTCATTTCGCTATTTCTTCGTATCACCTTTAACTGCATGTTTTGTCAAAAAAAATTACACGTATGTATCAGTACAATGACGTTCACTGGCAAATGGATTTTGATATGATCATGATGGGATAGCATGTTAGAACTAAAAATCGCAAATCATCCAAGAAGCTGGCTTGTGAGAGCTCTGTTGAAAGTGTACTATTAGGTTGGCGCATAATTAATGCGCCATTTTGATGTTGCGTTTTTCTGCAGCGAAAATTGACGTTTTCGCGACTACCAAATGGGGGGCATCCTTGGTCGCGATGGCGATAACGCTCCCGAATAATTATTTAAACACGTTTTTGTTAAATTTTATAATTGTTTTTTGCTAAATAAAATTGTTGAAAAAAGTCGCATTAACCATGCACAAACATAACAGTATGCTTTCTGAAAAGGTACCATAATTACTGTTCCTCAAAGGAATGGTGAACAGAAAAATGGGTTTCTCTGTTATCCTTATATTTATATGTACTTGCTTAATAAGGGCCGCATGACAGTTCCGCGCGAAAAAATGAGAATTCGACTAAGATACAACTCCGCGAGGCCGAGGGGCGGGGTCTCACAAGGAAGGCCCATAAGGTCATGGTGAGCTTTTTCAAAACGGTTTTTTGCATTTTATAGGGTCACATACGTGAAGCAAAAAACCGGTCTCAAATTCGGCTAAATGGTTTTGGGGAGGTCAAAAAATGAGTGACAAAAGTTACTTGGAAAGAAGCAATTTTGACCAGTTTGTTGCAGTGCTTTCCAGCTGTGACCTTCAGAATATGCATATCAGAAGACTCCCTTCGGACCTACGCTAAAACCAATGCGAACTGGATCCAAAATGTGGAGTCACCTTTGGTAACCAGTAAATGAGGCGTAGCAAACTCATAGCGGATGCTCAGGTCCTAACTTCCGCAGTGGTTGGATGGCCGAATGGATAAGGGGACGGACTGGCATTGGCACGGTGGAGGGGCTGTTTGTGGTTCGAGTCCCGTCGCCCTTTTCACTTTTGCATTTTCTTGATTTTTTTGTCCAGCACTAAACTATTTGCGCACATGCAAAATGACTGCAATTTTCGTTACTGGTGTACTAAAGTGACCTCATTTGCAAGCTTTCAGTGGTTGAAGTGTTTGGACTCTTCGGCGCCCGTAGCACGTGTGCCAGGCATTTTCCTGCGAAACTAGTGTGATATTCGTGCTCAGGGGACCCAATTAGCCCTGGATACAAAATATTGTCCAAATTGAGATTTTGACCCAAACTCGAGACAGTGATATGGACATGAGCACATAGTCACTGCTCTACTTGTACTAACGAACAAGTAGCAGCATTGCTTAAATTTAATGGAGCATGTGTAGAATCAACGAAATCCGAGTGAACTGCACCTAGCAACACCATGCGATGGCAAAAGATAGCAAATATTTCTTTATATCGGTTACCGACCTCCTTCCGTTGAGTGCTCTTTACTATGGCAGTAGTAGTACTAGTGGTCGCCCAATTTTTCGAGTTTAGGTCCAAATCACGATTAGGCTGAAAACTCGTTACCTAGGGTAGTTCGATCCCCTGACCATGAATATCACACGCACTTTGCGGGAAAACGCCTAGTTCTCCTGTTATGAGCGTTGGCAGGTCCAAACCAATCATTCCCTCAGTACGCAAAAATACTGGAGATAGCGCTTCCCTGGCAGAATAAAAATTGATTCCACACATATCTTGCATGTATGGTCTTACATGAGCGCAAAAGGATGAAAATTAGAAAAATGCAAAAATTTTGCCCTCAGTGGGGATCGAACCATCAACTATTTTCTGGGCCCCCCAAAACCATTTAGCCAAATTTGAGACCGATTTTTTGCTTCGTGTATGTGACCCTATAAAATGCAAAAAACCGTTTTGAAAAAGCTCACCATGACCTCATGGGCCTTCCGTGTCAGTGTAAACGCCCGCCCGTCGCCCTTCGCAGTCGGAAATGCATAGTAGGAACAGTAGGTTACATAAGCAGTACCGCTCTTCGTCATGACCGCAGCGGACGCGACGGCGCGGGCATTAACTTCGAGGCCCCCCTCCTTCGGCCGCCACTTCGAGGAGCTGTATCTTAGCTGGGTTCTCTTTTTTTTTTGCGTGAAACTTTGCGTGTAGCCTTTATCAGGCAAGTACATTATAAATATATGGGTAACAGAGAAACCCATTTTCCCATGCACGATTCCTCATATATGAAAATTGGTCACCTACGTTAGAAGAGCTATCCCATCATCACTCATAGTCGATTCGAATCTCAATGACTCCTTTGAGTAGTGTCTCCTAAATGTGTAGAGGAGAAGATCATAAGTTAAGAATGTTAGAATGGGATACTGTGGTCAACGGTAGGCATTTCGCAGCTCAAGTGTTTGTTAGGCTTCGACTAAAACCTACTGCTGCTTAATTATGTATGGACCAGACTTGACGCTAATCTCCTTGATAGATGATCTACAATTCAAATGACGGTACGAAAAAAAGCTTGCGCGTCAGGATCATGATTGGCCAGGAGTTGGGAACGACGTGGGGAATAGTTCATAAAGTGGCCAGAACAAGATAAGCGACACTTGGCCCTGTAAAATGTCGCAGCCGGTTTCGTAGATTTTGAGTACTATTATATTGTTATAGTACCAGTTGGCTGGGACACACTTCCACTTCTGTACCCGAAATACACTCCCCCCCCCCCCCTCTCGCGCATTCCTTGATCTTCGTGCTTGCACGAACACACGAAACCACTCCCACCCAGTCAAATCACACCTGGCCTTCGTCGAACGGATTTCCAACGTGGCATCATGTGGAAAAGGAAACTTGCGGTAAGAGAAGATAATTCAATGAAACAGCCATTTCGATGATGAAAGCGGCTTCCACGTTGAAAATTCGTTCGTCTAAGGCCAGGTGTGTTTTGGTAACGTGAAAGTGGCTTGGTTATGTTCGAGCAGGCACAACACCGTGAGAGGGCACCGTGCACCATCAACACAGGAGCAGCTTTTCAAGGACCTACTCGCCTCAGTAAAGTAAGCTACTAATCTGATTATCGCGCAGTATGCCATTGATAGAGCTTATTCCATATCAATCAGCCAATTGTTGGCGACCTCCCAAACTATACTTACAAATTAACACATTTGAGAGAGGCAACCTGTAGCGCATTGCTGAGGAGTCACGAAAATTCGGATGGATTGTGCATCGTGTGTCATGATTGAGACATCTCACTCTCGCTCCTACTACCTTTTCCTATACTTATAAATATTTAGACTGAACAACTGTTACCGTCCCAGCGTTCGAGAACACCATCGCCACGCTACTCCAGTGTACATGGAAGAAATATGAGCCCTCCAAGTCCAGCTGAGCGATATCCATCACGTTTCAGATCTAGTACGGTTCAAAAATGTTCTCAATATTGATCCTAATCAAATTCTGCATTTTCTGTTCAGGTTCACCACCGTCTTCATCTGATTACGCCATGTACGTACGGGATCCAGCTCTTCGTCGACCTCGTCCAGCACAGCTCTATTACTCACGTCCGGTGCGGTCTGGGTACTCGTCATATCCTTCACAGCAATATGCTCGAAGTCCCTATTCCGATGACAGTGTAGCGAGCAGCTACCGCAGGCATGGTTATTCCAGATATCATGGTGAGTCAGCTGACACGAAATGCGAATCTAGACTTATTCTTCAAAATATTGACTTCTCATCATTCCGGAGGACTTGAAGGAATTGCGCACGGAAAAAAGAGTTTGTTTGCTACCATGTATTTATGTTGTGTTTGCTTAGTTAGGGCCACATGTAAAGTTTCACCCGAGAAAGTAAGATCTGACCAGGATAAAGCCCCTTAAAGTGATGGACGAGGGGCGGGCTTCAAAATTAATGCCCACTCGTCGTGCGCGACGGTCGGAGACGCATATTGGGAGCAGGGGGTGTGTACCGTTACGTCTAAAAATCGCGCGACGCCTGCGGCGAGTGCGAACTACTTGTAGTTTTATCTGTTGAAACAGCAACAATCACAACATAGGCGAACTCCAAAGCTTTTCACCTGCAATCTTCAAAGGTCCCTCACGGTACCAGCATATTGCATCCTGAGCGAAATTCCAATCGATTGCGACAAATCGTGCTGATGGCGCCGCGGTGCGACGCCGCACCGCGATTTTAAACGGGTGTGTATTAGTACACACCCGGGATCCCTTAAGTCACGTAAACACTCCCACTCTCCGACTCCGACCGCGGCGAAGGACAGAGCGGGCATCTACTCTTGAGGCCCTGCCTCCTCTAAACTACTTCGAGGAGCTGTATGCCTTGTGGATTCTCTTTTTTTTCCTGATCCTTTGCACGCGGCCCTTATTATTAAGCAAATACATCATAGATATATGGGTAGCACGAAAATTCATTTTTTCGTGCATTATTCCTTTTATGCACGTACAGTGTAGGGCGACTGTAGACGGGGCTGCATTGCCAGATGAAAGGCGAATCGACCAAGCCTACGAGTGTGCGTTAAAGGACTTGTCCAGGAAATGAGTTTTTCTGTTGCTCATATATCTATGCTGTATTTGCCTAATTGTATGGACCGCATGAAAAGTTCCATGCGAAAAAATGTGAATCCGGCCAAGATACACCACTACAAAGTCTCGATCGTGTTGGCCGGGTCTCAAAGCAAGTATCCATCCCTTCGTCCGCCGCTGTCGGGGACGCATTGTGGGAACAGAAAGTCACGCAAACAGTCCTACTCTCCGTTCCTTACCGTTGAGGACGACGGGACCAAGCTTCACTCGGTGGCCCCGCCCACTCGGTCGAGAGTTGGGGGAGCTGTAACCTAGCCGAATTCCGACTCTTTCGCGTGAAACTTTGCATGCGGCCCTCATTAGGCAAAGACAACGTGAATATATGGGTAACAAAGAACTCATTTTCCCGTGGACGATTCTTTTAAGGGTCCAATCAAGTCATCGCGCCACGCGAATTGCACGCCGAATGCTTCGCTTGAAAGTGATGCGGGAGGTTGCAGGCATACATACTGATTATTGCTTTCGTTATGGCAGCGCCTGCTGAGTGAGATCATACGCTATATATAAACCGAGAGTTTGGTATGTCTGTGTGTCTGTCTGTCCACCCTGTGGTTTAACTACCCCAGTTTGAGGTACAGTTCAATAGGTAACGCCTGGCAGGGCGTGGCCCACGGATATGGGTGGGTGGTGAGAGTGAGAGTGTGTGGCGGGGTGAGAGAGTTCGATACACGCGCTCATTTTGCATGCTTCCATGTGTGACGCGCAGTAGTGTGCGCCAGCCCAACTGGTAGCGTCGTAAGGTAGCAGCCAAAGGAGGGAAGGGTGTGTGCCATCAGAACAGAAAATCTACGTTGCGGCGTCCAGTGTGCGACACGATGGTACGAGCTGTGCTCGCCGTATTGGATGGATGCTAAAGCGATAACACGAACTACGTCTTATTCCAGGCGTAATCGCTTCACCATTCAACTAATACTGCGACCCTGGCTTCCATCATCGCGTCGCGTGCCAATCGCGGTCCCGCGAATTTTGTGACCTAGTGGCACACACCAGCGAAGGGATGGTTGTATACTTTCGCGTCGCGGCGTACGGCGTGCGGTTTTTGTGCGTGAGATAACTGGACTCGGTGCAACCTGCGTGTAATTGCGTGAGAAGAGCGACGACCGCATCTTACGTCAACTTTTTATTCATTTCGCCGCTCATTTAAGTTGATTTAGTCTGGTTTTGAATCGTTTGACAGAACTTGACGTTTTCAATTCACTATTGGTCGATGATAGCGTTTCGCATTCATCATTCATTTTCTAGGCGATCTTGATCATTCTTGATTGCATCATTCTATGCGAAGAAGCGAAGAGAAGCAGTTTTTAGATATCACAGGTTATCTAGTTCCATCAATGACGTATTTAAAGGAATCGTCCACGGAAAATGAGTTTTTGTGCTGCCCATATATTTACGTTGAATTTGCCTAATGTTGGCCTCATGCAAAATTTCACGCGAAAAAATGTGAATCTGACTGAGATACAGTACCACAAAGTGCGGTCCCAGTGGGCGGGACCTCTGTATAAAAGCCTCGTCCCGTCTTCCGCCGCCGTTGGGAACGGAGAGTGGGACTGTTTACGTAACCTTCTGTTCCTACAATGCGTTTACGACCACGGCGGACGCGGTACGAGGCTTTTACACGGAGGCCCCGCCTACTGGGACCGCACTTTGTGGTGCTGTATCTCATACAGATTCACATTTTTTCGCGTGAAATTTTGCATGAGGCCAACATTAGGCAAATACAACATAAATATATGGGTAACACAAAAACTCATTTTCCGTGGACGATTCCTTTAAGTAGTATTGTGTGGGGTAGTTCATAGTAGAACCTAGAAAACCAAGAAAGAAAAACCTAGAAATCTTGTGAGAACCAATAGTTGTTACAAAAAAAAGCATGCGATAGTTTTATATGTGATGATTCCAGCTAAAAAAACATTGGACTTCAGTGCAGGGGTTCCGAAAACCAGATTCGGCGTTATTGAAATCCATTTTGCATTTTTCGTATAGAATGATGCAAATAGGGATGATACATAGGCAGGAAAGGCAGCTAATGCATGCGAAATACCATCACTAATCAACGGTGAACTGCAAATTCAATTCTTTCTAACAAAATGAAACAAGGTTGGAAGCAAACTCAAATCGGCGCCGCAATAAAAACAGTCGTTGGACACGGTTGTCGCTCTTTTTACACGATTGCACGGATCCGGGTGTGTGCCCTTATGTCAGGATTTCGCACGACGACGAGCGGCGTGCGACGCGTTGCTTGCGAACTATGCGCGTCGCGGTAGTTGGGTCTCCGAAATTACACAGTAGTGTTAGGGGAGCGATGCACAGTTGAATACACTCCATGTTCGACTCTCAATTAATCTCGGCATAGGGACCACAATCAGTATGACGTTTCGTTGAGCCTCCGAGATTGATATTATATTTATTCGACCAACGTTTCGGCACAATCGCCTTCTTCAGAGTCTGCAATGAGCCAAAATATATCAGTGATACAAAACGTCGAGTACCTTCTTTCGAGTTACAAAAGAGAACTAAAGGCTAATGAATCCTAAGAGATATAGTGAAACCCGCTGACCTTTTGAAGCTGTGGAGCTATAAGTTGGCACCTTTAGCTAGGATTTTTGCCTTGGTGTTTATATATGTGTTTTAAAGCTCGCAAGGTTAAGGTCAGGTCAGGTTTCCTACAGGAAACCCCCCCCCCCCCCCCAGGGATAATACTATTAACAGCTGTACGGTTATCGATCCATGCTGATAGCCATCCGTCGCCCTCCTTTCATTGATTAAATCGAACCCCGCGCCCCGTTGCCTGATAGTCATTGATTTTAGGGTCCCAACATCGGACCCCCGCCTCGGCGCCCCCGCGGGGGTTCGACCGCGTAGGTCAAAGGCCACACAAGTCTGCAAACGGTGCCAACTCTCTAGTAATCGCCACGCGTTCGTCCTTCCTGTTGATCTTAGGGTCCTTTGCCTTGATCCACAATGCCTCAAGAGTTCTGCGAGCTGAGATCTCCTGTTCACGTGCTAGAATTGTGATCTCAACTTCGACGTCGGCATTTCCGTGGTGTTGGACCCTGTGCTCACCTAAGGGAGTGGTTATTCTAGACTTCTTAAGTCCATCGAGGTGTTCCCGAGCTTTTATACAGAGCGGTCGACCTGTCTCCCCTACATATTCCTCCCTACACTGTTTGCAAGTGATCAAGTATACCACTCCTGAAACCATGCAGTCGCCTTCCTTTCCGTGAGGGCAGATTATGCAGGAAGGGGTTTGGCAGAGTCGGTCATAGAGACGGTTCCGCACTAAACGTCGCTTCAGGTTTTCAGGAGGTATCTCAACCACTCGTACGTCGTCCTGGAGATCCGCTTTCCGGATACAGGCGCGGATGGTCGCGCTCATCTCATCCGATATGAAAGGAACGCAAAAAGGTATTTTCGCCCGCTCTTCTTCCTGTCCAAACTCCGTTCTAGCTCGTCGTCTGTGCCACACCGGTTTCCCACATTGTGAATAGCCATTTTTTTGCGCGATACGATGAGCCAGTGCAATTGACTCAGTTCGGTATGCGCCTTCGGATGAGACTGCGCTAGCAGTCCTGAACATGTTTTTGATGATGGCCTTCTTTGTGCTGGATGGGTGCGCCGATTTGCAATGGACGATGATGTTCTTGTTGCTAGGCTTCCGATACCACCTAGTTTTCTGAATACCTTGAGAAAATTGTATGTGGACATTGAGAAAGGCGAGCCAATTCTCCGTCGGCTTCTCACGTGTGAACTTTATGTGTTCAGACTGGTTGTTTAGCAGTTCAAAACACGTGTCCATCTCGGACTGAGTGGAACATGCAATGAAACAATCATCGATATAGCGGCAGTAGAGAATTGGCTTTCGTTCAATTACTGGCTTTTCAACCTTTGACATAAACATGACACATGACATAATTTCAAGGTTAGACCCATCATAAGCAGTGTAGGTGGCCTTACGGATAGGATTTCATGGTTCCTAAATCTTATCCTAGTGCAACTTCTGAAATTCATTCCTGCACATTTGCCTAACACCAATGGGTTCCTTGAGATGCTTCGCGGAGTCACTCTAGAACGGAGCAATGTAGTGGAGTCATTCGACGTGACTTCATTATATACAAATGTGTCCAAGGAAAGTGCAATGCAGGCAGTCCTGGAGATCCTGACGGAACATCATGCTAGTCTCAACTTATACGGCCTCACTATTGCGCAGATCATGGTGTTACTGGACGAATGTCTCAAATGTAACACATTCCGTTGGTCTGGAGAATACTTCAAACAAGTGAGAGGACTAGCTATGGGACAACGTTTAGCTCCCGCTTTGGCGGTTGCATTTATGTCAAAGGTTGAAAAGCCAGTAATTGAACGAAAGCCAAATCTCTACTGCCGCTA